>CM046817.1:8509103-8582468 GCA_025617385.1 Murraya koenigii | reverse complement strand
AGCCGAGGTTTCGGATACCGTAGCTATCCGCGAGAGTAAGGTTCGAGACACCGCTTCAAGGCACCGTCCGAGCGTTCGAGGCACTATCGAAGACACGCGAAAAATCGCATCAACATCTTTGGCGCCTGCCTGCGGGATCGGCACAAAAGCCCGATTTCCTAATACACTCAAGACACAACGCTACGACGAGGGAAACAAAGAAGAGGAGTAAGTCCGTAAGAATCCGTGACTTTGAGAGAAGTGGCCAATGAGGCCTGTAATGGGAGATCCAGGAAAGAATGGATCTGGATGGAGAAGCAGATGGAGACTCGACCTCCCTATTGCAAGAACTCGTGGAGGACGAGGAAAGCATGTAATGATGTCCCTGAATCCAACTGAGGAAATGCTCCTGCTCGGAAAATGTAGGAGACGAAGCCCAAAGACCTAGGGCACCGAATGTCGCAGCTGAGGGAAGAAACAAACATGGAGGAAAGGGGTCCCACAAGACTTACAGACACGACCCCAACCTCTCGCGGAAGAGTCGGAGGGAGAGGTGCGCAGTTGGCACAAGTCGTGGAAGACCTCCGGGAACGGAAAGAGCCCCAGCCGGCGAATAACGCCGGATAACGAATCTCCACCTCGACGGAGATCACGAGTGTCACGATCCCACGTGACTTCCGCTTCCCGGATCTGAAATTCTCGTGAAAAGTGATCCGTTAGTGCACATAGTAGCTGTTCAACGACATGACTGGGTGCAAGGATTGTCGCCAGCCTGTAGGTGCCGGCCTTCCCACTCACCTCGGAAGGAAGAGCGAGGAATGGTACCGCAGACTCCCACCGGGAAGCATCTTGAGCTTTGAATGATGTGCAGTGGAGTTCGCAATTCCGGGCGCAGAACCCCGAGGATGACATGATGGAGTCGTCGAAGCGAGGCAGTAAGCAGGGAATCCTCCGAGAGTTTGTCGAAGATACCATAGATCGGCCCTAGATCTCAGTGCATTCAACCATCCCCAAGCCTCAAGAGGATCAAGGATGGGATCCGAATGGGAGACCATGGTATAATCTGCGGAGTCCTTCGATCCGCTCAGATTCTGGACGCTGTATGAGCAGTGAAGCCGGATATGGTAATCGAAGAAGAAAAGCCGCCAAACCGAGGAGTGAGCGAGTCGATGGAACAAGAAGGAAGGAGAAAGGGGCCCCACCCGAGGACACAAGCTCCAAAGGCAGGCAGAGACCGGCTGCCTCTATACAACCCCTACCAGAGAGCTCCCTCACCGAAGATAGCTCCCCTGCCACCTCGCAGGTCTCCGGGCTGGGATCATAGGGAATACAGGCGTCATGATAGCCACACATCCCGCAACCAGCCACCAAGCAAACCTGAGAGTGAGCCACTACATGGCGGATCGCTCATTGCCACCCCATCCGTAAGCTTCCCAGGGATAGGGCGATACAGTGGTGGAACGTAACCCCGCCACGTAACAAGATATCGAGGTCAAGGTATCTCTCAAGAGATACTTCAAATGGTCGAGGAGCGAGGGCTACCGAGCCCTCCAACGCCGATGACCAAGCCGCCTAGCAAGTCGAACAGTGAGGCACTTCGCCGCTTCCATGGAGACCACGGCCACACCACATCGCAGCGTCGTGATTTGAAAACCGTGGAGGATCCGGTCGAATCCAGACTGGATGAAGTTCGTAGGCGAGGGCACCCGGTGGTTGAACATCACCGAGAAGGCGACCGGCTCACCAAATAGACACGGAGCCGCCATCCACGAGAGTAAGTTCAGGTGGGCCAACGATGGCAGGAAGCTTCAATAGGGCCCGAAAAAACTACTGCAGATATGCCACTGCCGGTTGAGAAGTCTTGTTCACTGCCCTTGCTGCCAAGAAGGCCAAGGTCCGGCAGGTGCCAATCATGTGGAAGGACGAAGATGAAGAGGGGGTGCTGTACCCTCACGAGGATGCCCTGGTGGTGAAAGCCAATGTAGCGAACAAGGAAGTTGATCGAATACTGGTTGACTTAGGGAGCTCGGTGGATATTCTCTTCAAATCCACACTGGAGGATTTAGGAATAAGCAGCGCGAGTCTCGAAAGCATACGAGCACTTCGCTGAAAGGATTCGTGGGAAGCTAATACCCTGGGAATCATCTGTTCGGCAAGAACCATGGGCTCGAAGCCTTCGAGAAGAACATGATGTCGGATTTCGTGGTAGTAGATGAAACCAACCCATACCAGTGCAATTTTGGGAGGCCATTTACGAGGATCAGCCAATGCATGGTCGTCGACCCATTACTTGGCCCTAAAGTATCGAATAAATGGGGCCGTAGGAGTCGTAAAGGGTAGCCAAAGGGTGGCGAGGAGTCACTACCGTAGTCGCCAAAGAAACTATGCAGATAACCTCACCGGACACGAGGGGACTCGAGGAACGGAAGGCAAGAGCCACCGAGAAGTCGGAGGAGGTCGAGGTGAGAGCAAGAGACCCCAGAAGAAAGTCCGAATAGGCTCGGCCTTAGCGAGCCGTCAAGGAAAAGTCAGTGGAGTGTCTCGCGAGCACACGCAGATGTGTTTGCATGGACGCACGAGGATATGCCCGGATCAACCCGTAAGTGGCGGTCATAGGTCGGGCAAGACGGAGAGATGCTAAGCCAATGAGGCGTAAGAGGAGATGCGCCAACCGAGAGAGATACGAAGCCATTAACCGCGAGGTTGAAAAGTCACTGAAGCTGGATTCATACGGAGGTATCCTATCCCGAATGGATCTCGAATGCGTGCAGTGAAGAAGGCAAGTGGAAATGGAGAATGCGTGTTGATTTCACAGATGTGAACAAGGCCCGCCTAAAAGATAGCTTTCCACCACCAAGATAGATCAATCGGTGGATTCTACTGCAGGCACCGGCCGCTTAGTTTCATGGATGCATTCTCGTGATATAACCAAATTCCCATGCACCAATCGGACGAGGAGTGTACAGCCTTCATCACCAATCAGGGTCAGACTGCTACACTGGTCATGCCTTTCGGCTTAAAGAATGCAGAGCGACGTATCGTAGGCTAGCTAACAAGGTCTTCAAGCCATTGATCGGCTCTGACCATGGAGGTGTATGTAGATGACATGATCACCAAGTCTAAAGACGCGAGGAGCATGTGAGACATATGAGGAGACCTTCACACTCTCGAGAAAGTACCGAATGAAGCTAAACCCGCAGAAATGTGCTTTGGAGTGGGTTCGGGAAAATTCTTAGATTCATAGTGAGTCATAGGGAATCGAGGCCAATCCAGAAAGATAAGAGCGGTGGTGGAAATGAGGTCCCCGCAGACCTCAAAGAGATACAGTAGTCCGACCGCAAACCAGGCGCCCTCAACAGTGTTCAGTATCTCGAGCCACGGATAAATGCCGAGTCTTCTTCCGAGAAACGAAGCAGGAAGGAAGACAAAGTGGACGTCTGAATGCGAGGCTGCATTCCAAAGAACTGAAAGAGTATTTGTTGAAAGCTCCATTATTGTCAACACCTCGAGCGTAGAGAGGTACTCGCTTTATACTTAGCCGTGTCCCAACGGGCAACGAGCCTCGGCCTCGATAAGCGGAGGAGTCGTGGTACAAGACTCGCTTATTACACGAGCAGCAGCGCTGATAAGGCGAGACCCGAGATCCACCTATGGAGAAGTGGGCACCGCCTCGGTCACAGTGCTCGAAAGTCGAGACCTTATTTTCAGCACATTCTGCAGGTGGTTCTAACAAACCAACCACTTAGGCAAACTCAGGCAAACTCGAAACCTCCGGAGGTCGGTAAAATGGTCGATGGAGTCGAGCGAGTTCGACATTAATTACCACCCGAACAGCCATAAAAGCACGGCCATTGGTCGACTTCGTGGTCGAGTGCACCTGCAGGGATAAGGAGACGGAGAGCGAGCTCCACACCGGCTCCTGTGCCTCGACCAACACCTGGATAGTCACAAGAGATGGATCCCGTGGAAGTCGTGGAGCAGGAGCGTGAGTTGTGCTCCTAAGTCCGTGACGGGCCGAGATGCAATACCGTGAGATTAGAGTTCAAGTCACCAATAATCGTGCCGAGTACGAAGTCAGTAATAGCGGATCAAGCTCGCCTCAGAGTAAAAGCAGAAGAAGTAAAGCTCGAACGGACTCGCAGCTGGTAACAAATCACCTCGACGAGAGCTTCCGTGCAAAGGGAGAAGATGGACGCCTACCTTCGTAAGGTAAGACAACTAATGGGAATTTCCGAATCGTCGAGGTGGAACAGATCCTGCGGGGAAGAATTTTCGAGCGGATATGATAGCTCGCATGGCACCGAGATCGGACCCCAAGTTTCCAAAGTCTATCCCTTCGAATGAAGACCGCTCAAGCATCGAAAGCGAGGACGAGGTGACGAGCCTATCGACGAGCAACACCGGATGGAGCCGATCATTTCTTACCTCAAGCGAAGTGGACAAGGCTTACCGATAAGAAGGTGCAAGGAAGTCGAGTGCAAAGCAGCCGTGTACACTCTCATCGATGGAGTCTTATATGACGATGGTACACTCTCCCTCACTGCAGTGTTTAGACCAAGAGGAGGCCGATTATGTCCTCCGAGAGATACACGATGGAGTCTGTGGAAATCATTCAGCGCGAGGTCCTCGGCCTTCAAGGCCTCGAGGCAAGGATACTTTTGGCCTCGCATGCATCAAGATGCTCGTGAGAAGACAAGAAGTCGCAAGAGTTGCCGTAGCTTTGCCAACTACCTAACTCAGCCTTCCGAAAACCTTACGGTGATGAATTCGCCATGGCCGCTTGCTCAATGGGGAATTGATTTGATCGGCCATCACCGAGTGGAAAGCATCCGCCACCCATGCCATAATGGCGATTGATTATTTCACCAAACGGGTCGAGCTGGAGCTTTAAGCAAGATCACCAAGCGTAAAACCACCGACTTCATTCTGAAGAATGTGATTTGCGGTACGGGATCCCCACGTGCTAGTCACCGATAATGGGAGGCGCTTGATAATGGCAAGTTCGTAGACTTCGTCGAACTCGGAATAGAGTCAAGTTTTGCTCTCCTCACACCCGCAGCCAACGGGCAAGTAGAGGCCGTGAATAAAACTATAAAACGCCTCAAGACAAGACCAGGCGAGCAAAAAGGAGCTCTGGTGGACGAGCTGCCCGTGTCTTGTGGGCTTACTGTAACCACGCACAAAACGGCCATCGGAGAGACCCCATTCTCCTCGGCGTTCGGGCACGAGCAGCTGGTTCCCACCGAGATAGGAATCGGGACACACCGGACGTAGCACTTCAACGAGGAGCAAAACAACGAGCAGATGTGCGCAGGTCTCGACTTCACTGGAAGAAAAGAGGAAAGGGTATCCGCTAAGATCTCGTAGTATCAACAGAGAGTGGCTCGTTATTACAACCAAAATGTACACATTCGCCGGCTCCAGTGGGTGATCGGGTGCCGAGGAAAATCAACCGCAGCACCAAGGACCCGAGGCAAGTGTACTATGACCCAATCGGGAAGGCCCTTATCGAGTCACTCAATTAGCAGGACCAGGAGCATACCTGCCTAACTCATCCGGATCGGACGAGAGGTCAAGAGGCCGTGGAACGCACAACCCCGAGGAAGTATTTCCAGAAGTCTCCTCTGTATTGTAAAGTGCTAATGTAAAATTTCTCCCAAAACGGGATATGTAAAAGTATAAATGTATGTAAGAATAAAAAGCATTCATAATGTAAGTTCAAGATGAAAGGCAAAATCAAGAAGAACTCCTCGCCGAAGTCCCAAAGCCTAAGTCATTAGGCGAGACTGTGCCAAGCTCGGGTCAATTAAAAGGCTCGAGCGAAGTTCGAAGGACTCTGGCCGAAGTCCCAAAGCCTAAGTCATTAGGCGTGACGGTGCCAAGCTCGAGTCAATCAAGACCGTAGTAGGAGTGATATCGAAGAAGCTCGGGTCAATTAAAAGGCTCGAGCGAAGTTCAGAAGGACTCTCGGCCGAAGTCCCAAAGCCTAAGTCATTAGGCGGGACGGCGCAAGCTCGGCCAATCAAGACCGGAGCGTGAGTGATATCGGAAGCTCGGTCGATTAAAAGGCTCGAGCAGAAGTTCAAGAAGGACTCCTGGCCGAAGTCCAAAGCCTAAGTCATTAGGCGGATCGTGCCAAGCTCCGGTCAATCAAGACCGCAGCGGAGTGAAGCTCGTGAAGAACGCTACGCCGAAGTCCCAAAGCCTAAGTGTTAGGCGGACTGCGCTCAGCAGGGTCAATTAAAGGCCCGAGCGTAGTACCGTGAAGAACGTGACGCCGAAGTCCCAAAGCCTAAGTGTTAGGCGGGACGGTGCCTAGCAGGGTCAATTAAAGGCCCGAGCGTAGCGACTCGTGAAGAACGCTACGGCCGAAGTCCCAAAGCCTAAGTGTTAGAGCGGACGGTGCCTAGCAAGGGTCAATTAAAAGGCCCGAGCGTGAGCTCATGAAGAACGCTACGGCCGAAGTCCCAAAGCCTAAGTGTTAGGCGGACGGTGCCTAGCGAGGTCAATTAAAAGGCCCGAGCGTAATCACTGCGAAGAACACGACGGCCATAAGTCCCATAGCCTAAGTGTTAAGGTGACGGCGTCTAGGAAGGGTCAATTAAAGGCCCGAGCGTAAGCACTGCAAGAACGTGACTGCCAAAGTCCCAAAGCCTAAGTGTTAGGCGGGACGGTGCCTAGCAAGGGTCAATTAAAAGGCCCGAGCAGAAGCAGCTCGTGAAGAACGCGACGGCCAGAAGTCCCAAAGCCTAAGTGTTAGGCGGGACGGTGCCTAGCAAGGGTCAATTAAAAGGCCCGAGCAGAAGCAGCTCACGAAGAACGCTACGGCCAGAAGTCCCAAAGCCTAAATCTTAGGCGGGACGGTGCCAAGCTTGGGTCAAGTGTAAGCCCAAGCAGGAGTAGGAGTTCAAGAAGAACTCATTGGCCAAAAATCCAAAAGCCTAAGTCCTAGGCTGGACAATGCCTGCCAAAGTTGGTCACAAGTGAAGGATATCGTGAATAATGCTAAGGCCAAAAGTCCCTAAGCTTAAGCTTTAGGCGGGACGGTGTCAAGCAAGAGCCAAATGTAGGCTCGAGCAAGTTGAATGAACTTGTAAAATAAACATAAGGCTTTTAGTCTAGTTTAAAACTAAGCTCTGCCATGCACATGTCAATCAGCATTACACTTGGGCATAAAGGAAGATAGGAAGTCCAACACTTAGAAAATGTTTATTCAGCAAGCATGTATTCGAACTCAATTCAACATAAAAGACAAGAGCATGTGCACACGAGCATTCAATAGAGTTGTTCAACATGTATCTTTTTATTTCATTGAAATAATTACATATGTAAAATAAAAAAAAAGGGAAAAAGAGTCCAAGTCATTCGGCAGGAGGAGCATCCTCAGCAGCAGCAGGAGGAAGAACAGCACCAGCAGGAGGGACGTCATCAGCAGCAGCAGGAGGATGACCAGCATATGCAGGAGAGGCAGGAGGAAGGACATCAGCAGGAGCATCAGCAGGAGGGACATTGGAAGGAGAGGGAGCCGACCCTCTGACAACACCTTGGGGCTCGGATGAAGTGGCTTCGGGGTTGCTCATGTATTCGGCTACATACCCTTCAACCTTGGACATGTCGGCCTTGGGTATGCCTTACCAAAAGCATACATGAGGCGATCAGAATGGAGTCCGCCTCAGATGTTGTACTCAGAGTGAGCCGGACCTTCGTAGTATCAATTTGCCTCGAAGACGAGCAGCTTCTCCTCCACGAGCTGCTCAGTAGCAAAACTTCGAGTGTCCGGATCCTTCCGAGCGTGCTTCAATTCATTCTTGGTGTCGACCAGCTCCTCTCAAGCTCGGAGGCCTCGAGTCGGCCACTGCCTTCTCTCGCAAAATTTATATTCTCGTCCAGCAGCCTTCTGATTTTCCTCCTTCACTGTTCACGACCGCCCAAGCTCCGAACCTATGCTCAAGTTCATCCCGGAACCTTGAGTTATCTTATTAAGCCTCGGTCGCAGATGCCAAAGCTCGGGAGGAGAGCACTGGAAGATACTGAACAGCAGCATCGTGAGTGCAGGACTCTATCTCATCTAGAATCACTGGTCGCCTCCTCGAAAGCGCCTCGTAAGTGCTCTGAACGGCCAGCCGACTCGCCTCCCGCACACCGCCGGGTCGAGGTTGAGCTGAGCAGCGGTCCTTTGTCTCCTGCGAGGAGGACCCTCCTCCGCCTCTCGCTGGTCGAGCGGTAAGAAGCAGCTCGAGCAGCGGGGCGAGCACTTGTCTCGCCGAGGTCTCTTCGAGGTGCTTGCACCTTCACCGTCCCCACGCGCCTATGCAACATTTCTCGCATCCTCGCTGCTCATTTCTCCACTTGGTACTAAATTGACTCCAAAAGTTCTGGGTGTCACAGCTCCTCGCACGAGCTCGCTTAGTAAGAACAACCGCACACGTGCTCAAGTCGGCTCCCAATCGAATAAAGCACCCCGTGAAGTCGCAGATACGACCAAAGCAAAGAAATGAGAATGCATACAAGCGTGAAAATTAAAAGTAAAATCTACAAGACAGTAAACAACCCGAGTGCAAAAGTGTCACGGATCGGAGCGACCCCTCGCCACGGTGCAGCTTGCCTCACTCTCCCCAACGAAGAAGAATTTGCTCTTCCAGCTGCCACCGGAGGTCGGGAGATCGAGTAATGGGCTTTTACCCTTCAGTCGGAGGTAAGGTAATACCAACCAAAGATCCTTTGGGCTACACTTCACCGGTAGAGGTGTCTCGATTTCCCACCGAGGGTTCACCCAAATCACAACGCTTCCACAAAACAAAGAGTCCGGAAAGGACCCTCCACCCATTCGGGTTCAGCTGCCTCGGGCCGACGTGAACCCGCATGTAACCCGACCAAAATAAGGCTCGAGAGGCACCTAACCCCCATTTGAAACACTCCAAGTAGAAGGTCAGATACCTCGTGGACTACCGAATCTCACCCCACCGGCAACCTTAGAACTACACTATCTGGTATGTCATAAGTTTCCTAAGTCTATTCAACTCCAATTGGGTGGTTTCACATCCTAAGTGATCTACGGGTATTCCCCACGCCGACCTCCGACCGGCCCTTGCCTCCGACGCGACTGGGTCTCAGCCGTGGTAATTCCTCCTGGACTAGAATCCCTCACTGGGATTATACTAAGAGGTCAGTGCCTCACTAGAAGAGGATGAATCCTCCGTGACATCCCACGGCCTCGCTGGGGATCGGACATCTTCTTGAGGGTGTTAACTAATAGTAGTTCAACAGGGAAGAAACAGAGCGTGAAACGGAAGATCGGGTCAGACTCGAACACGAAAGGAAGTGTGGTTGGCCTGAGCCGCCTCGATGTAAGAAGAAGACCGATAAGCAAATGGAGAGCAAATGAATTTTGAATTTGAACGAAAAATAAGCAAATAAAGGGAACAATGAAGAAGTCTGGGGTTTTAAAGAGGAGGACGCGTCCCTTCGATCAGGCAGGCGTAGCTTGAGGGACACGACCTTTCGTGTCACGTCCCTTCGAATTTCAAATGCACTGGTTAGATCAACCCACGTGTCCCGCCTTAAATGCAAAATGATTAAAGTGGGAAACGTGGGAAGAGTAAAAGGTCGCAAATTCGCCCATCATTAACGAGTTTCAGCCTTATCTCGCTTCACTTAAAAGACTGAAACCGGGGACCGGTGTTTGGGTGATATCGGCGGGTCTCCTCAAGGCCCTTTAGCTCGAATAAAGCACCCCGAGGACACCTTAGCTCGAGCAGAAGGCCCGACTACTCGCATAAAGATGACCTCACCAGACGTCTTTCATGGGTGAGGTCGTGGAATTCAGAGCCGAGTGAGCCCCGAGCACTCCTCAGCCTACTCGAGGTCGTCCACCCCGATCAAAGCCGGTCAAGGTCGAGGACTGGGCACTCCTTTCCTACTGCAGACGGTGAGCTCCCGAGCACAACCGGGTTGTCCGGTCACAAGACGAAGGAAAGCAAGACCCGCCCAGGCGGCCCGACCCGCTTTCTCGTAATCCGGCACACCTTTTAATGTCTGACCAGGGCCCCACGAGGTATGGTGGCGGTACTTATTGCCGATGGCGAGCACATGCCCCGCAGGCGTTATCATTCCTAGCGCACACTCCCGACATGGTGGTCCGCCACGTGAACCAGACTAAGGAGACGACCACGCATCCCTGTGGAATATTACGCCAATCCCTACTGCCGAGGGACCCAGACACCACCAACATGAGAGTGAACAGCCTGGAAATGGAAAGAGCGGGAAAAATGAGTATAAAAGGAAACGAAGGGGAACGTTACAGGGGTGGTTGGGGAAAATTCTAATTCAGAAAGAATCCGTAAACTCATACAGGTTCTTCCTATTCTAATTCCACTTATCCGGATTCTTTGAAAACACAATATTCATTCAAAAGGGAGGCGAAAAATATCCCTTTTATCTTTCCGGCCTCCTTCATTAAAGGAGATACCAAAAAGAACAACCCGACATCGACTTGAGCGTCGGAGGGTTTTCGCCGGAACACGTCCGGCAACCCCTGACCCTGTTTTCTGTGAAGTACAGGTCTGAGAGATCATCGTTCTGGAGAAGACAGTAGAACAGGAAGAAGAAGGCGGACACTGCCGAGCTCGAGCTAACCGCGAGTGAGGTTTCGGATCATCGTAGCTATCCGCGAGTAGAAGGTTCGAGACACTGTTTGAAGGCACTGTCCGAGGTTCAGCACTATTGAATACACGCGGGAAAAACTGCATCAACATTGGGTAATGATGATTCAATATTACAAAATATTTCACTATGTGAATAAGCAGTGAAAGTCACCAATTCCACTAATTTTTATAGGAATGATGTTATGTAGCATATACTTTCTGCATTAGAGTAGAAATATTAAGGAGCGAGAATTATGAGATTGGTACTTGCATTGAAATGAGAATATGGAATCGGAATTAGAATTAGAATCGAAATTTAATTTATGTGTTTACTTTGTCTTAGATTATGAGTCAATAATTTCAAATTAAAGTTTTATTATTTAAAAAATTATAGTTTTTAACTAAAAAATTAATAAAAAAATATATTTGAAAAATAAAATATTTATTTTATTATATTTATAAATTGGTAATAATTATTAATATTCTTCATTATGTATATCACAATTTTTTATTTATTTTAATTTTAATTATGTAAATTAAAAATTATTTATAAGAGCAATACAAATAAAACATTGTTATTAATAATATAGTACAAAATTAATATCTTCTTATAATAAACTAATTATTGTTAATTATTAATATTAAATATATGTAATACCGTTATTTTTAAATTTTAAATAAATATAATAATATTATATTTTCAAATAAAGATAATATATAGTAATATTAAGATAATATATAGTAATATTATTAAGAATTAATAATATTATTTTTAAGTAATTTTAACTTAGAATCAATGTAAATTATTATTTTTAACTAAATAAAATAATATTATATTTAAATAAGCTTAATATTTTTATTTTTAATAAATATAATTTTATAATATTATTTATATATATATATGATATTATTTATTTTATTAAATTTAATAATAACTAAAAAAGACAAAAAATGAAGAGATGGGAGGAAGAATCCACTCCCACCTCCCCTCATGGGAGTGGGAATCCCACTCTCCCCTTAAAATATAAAAACAAACACTAGAGTGGAGGACTCTACACTGCACAATTCCACTCCAATAAGTAAACACTGTATTAATGTATACACCAACTATAGCACTAAGAACATGAATATAAAATGTAAGTGGTGGGGACATATATAATTCACAACAAATATGTTATTTTAAATTTGAAAAATATCTCTTGTTTTGAAGAATCTTATGTGTAGTTGCACTATCAGCTAAATAAATTTCCCCATCAAATATTTTATTGAAATCAATATCCTTAAAACAAAAAAAAAGGAAATACATATTAGATCGTATAAAAAAAAATTACTTGAACAAACATAAAACATAAGTTGAATTTTAATTATGATAAATATTTTCATTACCGATAATGATCAATTTTACTATCTTTATCTTCAAACAAATTTTAACATTCACAGAATCTGAGTTATCAACATAATTTGTTTCAACATTCTTTCTTTTTTATTTTAGGGATGTCTGAAAATATCTACATGACGTTTGTGAATACATCATTATCTCAAAAAATGACCGGACATTGCACATCAATGACAAATGTTTTTTTTTAATATTATATTGGGCAGATGTTCCCTCCTCAATTTTTTCCTTTTCTATGGTTCTTATAACTATCACGAGGCTGATAATAATAACTTTTGTTATGATCTCAACCTTGATAATAACCATGACCATGGCCACGATTATGTCTACTGTCATAGTTCTAGCCATGACCACGCCTATTGTCATAATTGTTATCACAACAATGTGAGACAACATTTGCTTGAAGAACTAGTTTGTACCAATAAGATGGCTTGATGATTTTTCACTAATAATTCGTTATTCTTTTCTACTACAAGAAGACATGCAATAAAGTTAGAATATTTTATATACTGATCGGCTTTGTATTGTTGTTGTAGAATCATGTTGAAAGTATAAAATACTGTAAATATTTTTTCTAACATATTCCATCATTAATATTTTCTCTACATAATTTAAACTGTGAAATATTTCTATATAGTGTAAAATTATATTCATGTATTGACTTAAAATCTTGCAGCCTAAGGGCATTTTATTTACTATGAGCATTTGGAATAATTAATGAACTTAAATGATCATATATTTCATATAAACTACTCTAGAGGACATATGGGTCTTTTATAGTAAGAATATTCCATTTTAAGTGCTTGATGGAAATTATGACTTAGAAAAATCATAGCCTTGACTTAATCCTAAAGGTATGGATTATAATTAGTTTTTATTGTGTCATTAAGGCCTATAGCATCAAGATGTATTTTAGCATCTATGATCTAGGATAAATAATTTTCACAAAATATATTTAAGTAATTAAACTTCAATTTTATTAAGTGAGACATTATCACAAACAAATAAACAAAGATTAATATAATAAATAGTGAAAAAATGTAAACAACTAACCTTACTTGTAAAGGTAATTTTAAATAAACATGTGGAAAATAAAAGAGTGGAGTAATAGGATACTTTATGTAAGAGGCCATGATTTTTCAATCCCTATATTAAAATATGAGGAATCAATTCCTCCCTTTAATGAAACAGCAATTGAGCAAATCCGGTTCTAGTATTCGTTCTTATGAAAAGTGGGCAGAGTAGATATATCTCGAATATTAGTAAGGACTGATAATATAGCCAGTACTTCATAAGATTTAATATAAAGTAGTCAAAGTAGACATCCCTTGAATATTAATAGTTAAAAATAGGGGTAATGCTTCAGAAGATTTAATATAAATTAGTCTCAATAATTATCCAAAATAATATCAATTGTCTCATTATAATATCAATATTAAAAAAAAAAAAACTCTTTACTAGAAGACTCGTATACCATTTGTTAAGTTTTTTTTTAATGCTTAAAAACTCTTTTCAATTCTTTTAATGAACTATGGTCTTATTTGATATTGAGGTTAGAACTCAACAACTTATTCATTCCATAATTTTTGACAAAAATAGTATTTGATAAATTTTGTAAAGTAACTTATTTCATAATTTTTTTTATTTTGACAGTAACTTTAAAAAGTAAGTGGGGAGTTATTTTTTATAAGCAGCTTATTTAATAAGTTACCAAAATTTTTTAAAGTTCTTATGATAATTTTAATATTTTAACAAAAGGACAATTATAAAAATATAATTATATCTTACTTTTCTATAATCCTAATATATAAATCATTAGATATTATATTACTTCCACAACTACTATATGCTCTCTCTAGTATTAAATTTTTGATCCAATAAATTCATATTTTTAATTTATGTCTATTTTAATCATTATATAATAAAATAATATTTTTATAATAAAATTTACTAAACGCATGTGCTCAACTTTTCGAACTTATAAAAATCACAATAAAATAGTTTACTAAATATTAAAATATTTTTTTAATCAATAATTTATTTCATCCGCATAATAAAAATAATTTATTTAATCAATTACCGTAATTCCAAGTTAGTCCGATATCAAGCATGCAATTGCAACCGACAAATTAATTGCAACTTATCTTATTGGGAATTTTTAATATGGCCTATTGGATTCCATTCTTTTACACTAGCGCAGACCACAAAGTAATCCCCTAACGTGTGAGATTAATCAATGGTTATATTATAATTTAGGTCTCACGTTATTGTATCCTTATTATTTTTTTTTTCTCTTACCGTTTTGCGTTCTTAATTGATAAATAATTTAATAATATTTAAATAATAATTATTTTTATAAAGTATTTTTAATAAATTATAACAATATAATATTTTATTAGTTATAATTTTATAAATAAGTATCTATATTTATTTACTTATAATTTTATTATTATAGCATTGTAAAATATAATTTTGAATTATAAATTATTCACAAATTTTAATTAATTGAATTATTCTAAACTACTTATCGCATGGCACCAAGGCATAAATTTTTTACTCAGTTTGAGATTAAATGGCGGGTCTCATGTGGAAGCCATAACCTTTTCATCTCAATCCTGAGATGGTCCAACAAGGGATTGGACTAAAAATAGTCCAATATTAAGTGTTTATCCTACCATCAAATGCACCCTTTGTAATGTTTTGAGAAAAATAAGAGAGTATGTTGCCTCAAAAAAGTATTATTTGATGAGTTAACATATAACTGTGATATAATTATGCAATCTAACTAAAAGATTATCAAGTGATTGATTTATTACTTCATCAAGATCAAATCAAATTCTGCTTGATAGAATTACTATATTCTTTAACTATACTATCATATTTCTTATACATTCTATTAATAAATTACTATTTTATCAATATATTAATAATTAATAATTAATAATTTATTAATATATTAATATTTAGTAAATTAATAGATTTTTCATGATTTCAAGAAAATTAATTTGTCTTTGTAACACGTAGCTCAAAAGAGTTATGTCTCCTCCCAAGCTGTTACTTTCAAACGAACATTTTAGTTTCTAATTTGTTCAAGTACTATATTGTTCTAGTATTATTATTATTATTAAGTGATGGTACCATCCACATAGCTCGAAATCAATGAAGTGGGACACAGGCACAGCTGCCGAAAGGACGTATATATATGAGGATGGTACCGCCTTTTCTTCATCAAATATCAATCCTCAAACCTCCGAAGTACATAAATAAAGTAAACTTCTATTCAAATTCATTAACCTTTATAAATATAAAAATATATACGATCTGTAAGTTACACAAATTCAATCTAACTCTACAAAAATATTACCTTTAGAACGTAATGCTTAAGAAACCCACAATAAATTAATTCAAGGCTATAAAGTATAAATTATCTATCAGAGCATCAATCCTTTAAATTAATATCCATTGAGTTGTCCTTTAACCACCAAGAAAAGCAAGAAAATCACAAGCATATAGAAAAGCACCCAAAGGGCACTCTAGGTATCAATGGGTTTTGGGAGTGGGAAGTTGAATTCAAATCAACTTCCCAACCACTTTTGATATATGCTTCCCAAACGTTGTTTTGGGTATCATTTTTATTAACCAAAAATGCAGAGAAAAAAAAAGAAAATTGATCTTCTTGTCTACTTCATCAAGATCATATAAGAATATAGAACAACCCATCTATAAGGCATTCATATTGTGATCAGATAAGGATTTCCATTCATGATTTTTTCTGGCCATACGCGCGATCCAACTCCACTGCTTAATTTCTTGAAAGAGGTAAGGTTTATTGAATTCCTTATAATTCTCATCAATGGTATCAAAGCCTCATGAAATTATGAATTTCACATGTTAATTAATTTCTTATAGAATATATGTAATTTGGTGGCTGTTGATATCATGTTTTTGGTGCTTAATTATAGCATAAATTCTGGAATTGGTAGACATGAAAACGGCCTAGGATTTAGATTGCATGAACCCTAAGAAATTATGAAACCCAAAATTTTGATTTGGTCATATCTTTTTATCTAGGCAACCTGATATAGTGAGTAATATATCATTGGAAATATATTTTCGAGAGCTTTTCAAAATGAGAAAATTATAGCCAAAATACGAATCATATTGGATTAGTGTTAAAAAATTTCAGAAACCTTAATTTGGAGAAGATGATAAATAGTGTCAAAATAGGTTTTTTGTTGATTCTAGCTTATTGTGATCTCCGATTGAAAATCCAAGGGCACTATTGAATTCAAGACGAAAAATTGAGTTGGATGATACTGATTTGACATCATCGAAGCCGCGCAAAGCCGCACGTGGGTCCCTCACTTCGATTGTTCTTGTGGAATGCACACCATACAGTGGGGGCACTATATCTAAACTATAGTGAACAATATAGTGCATAGCATTGCACGAAGGAATATGTGTTCTGATTGTAATTTTTTTTTGCATATTTTGCTATATGAGACTCCAATTTTGGCGCTGTTCGTGGCGTTTGATTCGAAATTTAATTTTATATTAAAAACCAGAATTTCTAATTGTTTCTTGAATTTTTGAAATAAAATTTTGGATCGACTATATATAGTATCACAAATGAACATTATATGTTAATAAATATTTCGCTCTAGTGGGAGCTTGAAACATTTTTTTCATGAGAATTTGCAAATTTAACTCGTATTTAATTGTTTGTTAACAATCACTAAGATGAATTTTATGTTATTTGTCCTAGATGACTCTCGCTAAAAATATATGGACTAAGGAAAGGGGGTTAATGACGATTAGAGCTTGGGTTTCACCTATTGATTTAATTGAGATTAATAATGGCTTATTTATGAGGAATTTATGAAGAAAATAGAGAATTATAAGATGGACTCTGACCGTTCTATATGCATGAACATAAAAGATATATTTGTGGCTTTTAACCGCTTAATGTATGCAAATCTTATTATTGAGTATCAAACTGGGATTATTATCAATGAGTCCTCATTAATTCCTTACCTGATGATGACAATACGTTGTCTTTAAGGCTCGCATGTTAGAAGAGATTGAGAATTCCTCAACCAATTATTATATGCTGAGGTGTGAAATTGAGTTGATGGAGGAGCACCGTTTTGTTTCAAAGATGAGGTGAACCTCAGTATTGAGCGTTCACACGAGCCTTTGTAATCACCTTAGAAAAGGCCAGAAGTATGAGAAAACCATAAACAAAATCATTATAGGAAACAATTGTTTTTATATAGAGATAGACTTGAATATAAGTTAGATGAAAGAGTCAAGAGAGTCAAGAGCAACAAAGAATATTTTAAGAACATGTAGAAGATTCTATGTATTAGTTAAACCATGTTAGGTTATTTCATTTTGTTTATTGATTGTAATTGTTTTAATATCAGTTTTATTTTATTAAATGAAATATTTGTGGCTATGACTTAATTGATGAAATTCTACATTAGTTGTTGCTTGACTTTATATACTCATTTTATAAGTTGTTCTATTAGGTGGGAGTTTCCTTTATTGATCGTATTTTGAATTGTCTCTGTGTTAAATAAGAGTTGAGATGGTCTCTATATCTAATGAAATTGTAGTTGAGCTGAACAAGGGTGATAAACTGAATGGTGACAATTATGATCTTTGTCACCGTAAAATTTAGTACATCGTTGAAGAGCAAAATTCTATAAAAGCTTTAAATAACACTATAGTTGAGCCTGAGCATAGCAATATTGCTCTACACAGGAGGGATTTTGAGGCTTATTAGGCTTAGAAAAAGAAGAATAGCAATGCTTGCATAAGGTTATTGAGCAGTATGCAAGATGACGCCATATATGAATTTGAGAAGTATTAGACTGCTTAATAGATGTGGCTCACCCTGAAAGACAAAGTTTAGTGGTATATAGACCACTAAATTGAAAAGGCTTACAATTAAATTTGACTCTTACCAGAAGCGGCAGAATCGTACTATAAGGCAGTATTTGAGGGAGATGTCGTGTATAGTTTGTGAGTTTAAGTTTGTTTGACATGTTCGGACTAATGAACAATAAGCCCAGGCAGTAATAAGATCTCTATCCGATACCTGGGAATACATGAAAGTGAACATAACTCATAATGAGAATATCAAAAACTTTAAAGATATTGAAAGAGGTACTACAGCATACTTCTGGTGAGTACTGGGTAATCTCAAACTAGGGTTCAAGATTTTCTTATGTTAATTTAAAGTGATGGTTCGTGTAGGCCTGGGTCTTTCATTCGGGCTCTATTGGGGCACCCTATGGGCTAATGCGTATAAGCTTGGGCTTTCTTAACGTAGCTCATTTGACGACTTAGTACATGTATATCATGAGTCTATTAGCATAGAATATGGAATTGTTTCCATGTAAGCTGGTTGTACAAAGTTTGTTTGTTCATATAGGCAGTATGATTTGTCTTCAAAATATGCCTGAGAATGGTAAGTTCGAAAATGCCAATAGAAAGGACCCAAATATTTCTTTCGCCTCTCCTTTCTGTCTCTATTCTGATTGATTCGCTTCTTCCTTTGAAGCTTGGTTTGCCCTTGTCGTGTTGCATTTCGTGATCCTCTGCTTTAATCTTCTGCCTTTTTCAGATATTCGGGATTTGAAGTTGATTTCTGATTTCAATGGTTGCTTTAGGTTTTGGACGACCCATTTGGTTGGTGCAGCTATCACTGCTGGAAGCCCCTGTGGTTGTTCGGCTACATCCCTGCTAAAAACAGACTCTGGAAGCTGTTTTTGCTAGGATGAATACTATTTCTATGTATTTTCCATCGTATTTTCATAAGGTTTCATATCATTCTTTTTCAATCTTTTAAGGATAAGGAGGAGAGAAGTGTACAAGAAAGCCCCTACTCCTAACATAACAAGTTACATAGTTCTACTAATTGTTTATTCGTAATGGCTTGAACGAATCCGACGATAAATCCCTTGTCTTGTTTGATAAGGCTTGAGGTTATAAGTCCAAGATGAAATCTCGATGCATCGAATGTGGAAAGTGGCCTATCAACTAGTTCTAAACGCCGAGGAAAAGCTAAAGAGAAGGACCACAAGGAGGCACTTAATTGGGGATAGACCTCTGCCATAAGGCGAGGAAAGAGACCCCTTTTTCCCTTCACTCAATATATATGGCACGCTTTACTAATGCCCAGAGCCTGAGCATTGTACAAGTGTGTAAGGCTTGCCTTACACTTTTTAATTCATAATGAATTAAATAAACCCCCAGATGAAGCAAATACCGTTTACCTCTCCCTTTTACTAAACCATGGGGAGCCCCAAGTAGTTTACCAGGCTAATTTAGTTGTCGTGATGATATCTTTCTTAGTAGAAGATCAAAAAGATAATCCAATGGAACAAAGCTTATTTTCTCACGAGAAATAGGGTCAGACGTGGGCTATCTGATATGAGGAAATGTAAAGGGCTCCGTATGTTGAGCTAGTAACCTGAGCTAGGACAGTGTAGTTGAAAGAGATTGATAGGTACTACGGGTGAATCAGACAGGTTGAACCATTAGTCATTGTTGGCTGGGAAATATACCATCGTCTACTCACCACGTTTAGTGAGTGTCTAAAAAAAAGAGGTTTAGGAGTGGCATTAGGAATGTGTGGCCGTTCTTCATAAATACCCTTTCTTTAGGAACCTCATAGTAAAGGAGATACTTTAACCTGGCGTAGAATTTTGGATTACTCTTTGATAACTTCATCCTACTTTAGAAGCACAAAAATTAAAACGCTTAGAGGCAACTATGATAGAAGGTATGCTAGGCCTACTCACTAAGATTAAATTGCTCATATGTGAAAATTGTCTAGCTGTAAAAACAACTAAAAAAGCATTTAGCAAAAAAATTAGAGCAAAAAAACCATTGCAGTTAATCCACTCTGACATCTGTAGTCTAATGAATGTAAGGGTTAAACATAGAGCCTTATATTTTATTACATTTATTAATGATTATTCATGTTTCAGTCATGTCTACTTGATTTCTCATAAATCAGAAGTATTGGAGTGCTTTAGATTATATTTGAGCATGGTATAGAATCTACTAGACAACAATGTTAAAGTCCTAAGGACTGACAGATGATGTGAATATCATTCGGAACAGTTCAAGGAACTATATAATGAGAAAATGATAAAAAGACAGTTGACTATTCTTAGAACTCTGCAACAAAATAGTGTAGCAAAAAAAAGGAATAGAACTTTATTAGAAATGGTTTGGTCAATGATGGCGCAATCAAGTATTCCAATATCCTATTAGGGAGATGCTTTGTTAACTACTGCCTATGTACTTACCTTCAAAATCAGTCAGTTATACTTTATATGAGTTATGGACAGGAAGGAAACCTGACCTTTTTCATCTTTGGCCATGAGGGTGTACATCTTATGTTAATAACCCTATTAAGTTTGGAAAATTGGGAGTTAGGAGTAAAAAGTGTATCTTTATTAGATACTCAGAATGCTCTAAATGATATGTGTTTATTGGTGAAAATACAGGTAGAACTATGTTTGAACTGGAATCACAAGATGTCAGTTCCTTAGCATTGAAGAAGCTGATAATGGTTTACAATTTTATGAATTTGAAGATCCAAATGAGATTATTACTTTTAACGTCAATATTGGTGTTAGTACGGATCCTTTAGGGATTGCCACTCTGAGTAGGAATGAAACACCAGACACTTTGATTCCATCTAGGGAATCAGATCGGAAGAATAATCGTAGGCCGATTCCTCATTGATGATTTGAGATTGAGGGAGAAGCTTTTATGATTGCTTCGCACGATGGTGAGGAGCCAAATGTTTATAACGAAGCTCTCAAATCATCTGCTAGAGATTTGTGGATGAAAATAATAGAGGAAGAGATGCAGTCTATAAAAGTCAATGAGGTCTGGGATTTGGTTAATCTTCCACTTAATCATAGAGTTATAGAAAACAAATGGGTTCTTCGAATAAGCGTAAGAAGGATAGGACAATTGAGAGATACAAAAGAAGATTAGTCGCTAAACACTATGCCCAAAAAGAGGGTGTAGACTATGAACAAACCTTTTCTCCCGTAGTAAGGTTTGCTTGTATACGATTAATCTTGGCAATCATTGCACATCTAAACCTTGAATTACATTAGATGGATGTAAAAACTGCATTTCTCAATGGAGAACTAATTAGCACTAGAAAGTATATATTTTATAAAGGTTTAAATTATCATTTTTCTCACTTAAAGTGTTAATTAATATATACATAACCCACATTTTATCTTAATACTCCCTAGATGTAATTTTATATAAATTATATTTTATTATGTTAATTTTTATCTTAATTATTTTATTTTATGATTGCAGGGATATTTTGAAAATGTAGAGGAATAAAATTGAAAATGAGAGACAAAAAAAAGGCCGTTGATATATAATAAATAAATAAATAAAATATATATTGTATTTAAAAAAGTCAAAAGTGGCACACCACTTTTGACAAAGTTTATATAACTATATAATAAATATATTATAATAATATAATAATAATATTATTAAAAAATAATAATAATAAACTATAGTTGCCTTGCATTTGAGCTATATAAAGAGAGGAGGAGAATTATGAGAAGGGAGAAGTTAGAGGGGAGAAAGAAACAGAATGTTGGAGAGAGGAAACGAATTGGGCATTAATTAGAGAATTAAATAGAAGTTTTTTCTTCTTCTTCTTTGTTTTCCATTTCTTTTGTTATCAAATTCTCTTATAATATATTTCAGAAGTCAATAAATAAAATGAGTGTTTTTTTTTTTTTCCAATATGAGTAGCTAATTTACTAAGCTAGGGTGAAGAGTGAAGCTCAAATATTCAAATTATGGAATTAATATATTTCTTAAGTGAGTTCAAATTATATTTTATTTAATAAATATTTATTATTTTATATTTTTATTTACCGGATATTTTTATGTCATATTAATTTATAAACTTATATCTCATTAGATTTATATAATATTTTGACATTATGTTGACACTCCAATTTAGTTGTGGCACATCATGTACTTCATTTCTATATTTATTCATAAAATTGGTTAGTTAAAAATTAAATGACATAATATTTAACTAGTAAATAAAATACAAAATATAAAAATGAGAGAATATTATGAACATAATTTGAATATCAGTAGTGAATCTCGTATCCTTAGTGCTTTTTAGATTGGTAATCTATTTTTCTATTATTGATTTTTATTTAATAATTAACTGCTGAATTTAATTCCATTTGGTTCGACCTCGGACTCACCAACTTATATTATAATTGGACACTCTCACACTTGTAAGTAAATCAAATACTTTTGAATCGTGTTAAGAATTAGAGGAAGAAATTTATATAGACCAACCACAAGGTTTTATTGTGAAAGGCTAAGAGCGGAAAGTATGCAAGCTTAAAATATCTATATGTGGACGATAAACTGTTAAATAGTAAATAGTTTGTCAAAACTATTAAACATTGACAATACTCAAATTTTGACCTGAAAGATATGAGCGAGGCAACTTATATTTTAGGAGTCAAAATTTTCAAGGATTGTTCGAGGAAACTTTTGGCGCTGTCACACTAGCCTTACATTAAGAAGATCTTTGAAAGATTCAATATGGTTGATTATAAGCCAATGGATACTCCAATAGACAAAAGACTGTAAGCCTAAAATGTTACACATATTATAATTTTAATGATAACAAATATTTGTAATTTGGATAATATTGCATTTTACATTTTCATTAACTCTTGAAGGATAATAATTATACAAGAGAATCAAAATTAAGCATAAGACACTCAACGGAAAACGGCTCAATCAAGTGCAAAGTTTAGGTTAATGAAGTTATTAATGCGATTAATTCTTGTAAATCCGGTATAATTTCATATATGCATGGTTTAGTATTTAAAAAGTTCAAAGTATTTATTTTATAAGAAATCATTTTTCATAAACCAAAGGTTTTATATCTATAAGACTAGTATTTTATGGATTTGAGTATTTTTCAAAATTTGGATTAAATTAAAAAAGTTTGGATAACTTTAAATTCAATAAGCATTAGACTAAAATTTTAGAAAGAGTCTTTTTGAAAATTCTTCTCAAGTTTTGGGCCATAACATAATTTCAAAATTTTAGGAAATAACGAGTATTATTTAAAAATTCTGACAACGAACATATTTATAAAATATTATGATATTTTGGGCTATAATATAATTACTAAAAGTTTTAGACTAAAATGTGATTCTTAAAATAGTATTATTGTATCAAAATTCAAATTTCAATGGTAACTTCACTATAGCAAGCGGCTAGCTAGTTAAATTAAGCGGCGGATCGCTTCCTCCTGAGTTTTGTTAATAACGACTAGTTTTTTAGTCTAAACTATATAAACTCAAATCTAATCCATTTCTAAGAACTTTTAGAAGCAAAAAACAAGATTATACAACATATTTTGAGCTTTTATTTCACAAATCATCATATATCAAATCTATATTGTGCTATCATTTGTGTATCAACTTTAAAAGAGAGTGTTTATTGTAATTCTTGAATTCTTTATAAAACTTGTGAGTGTATAAGTGTGATAAACATTTGAGTGAAGAGATTGAGAGATAATCTCTTGGTGTAAAAGTTTATTAACACCTTGGAAGTCAATTATAAGAACTTAAAAGCCTTTTGGAGGTGTGAATGGTGAAATCCTCAAGCTCGGTATACTTGGAGGCATGGATGTAGGCAAGCGGGGATTGCTGAGCCATATAAAAATAATTATGTTTGCTTTCTCTTCCGTTACTTTTTATTTTAAGTTTTATTAAATTTTTTTTATTCTATTAAGGCATTTGAATAAATAGCTGTATAGTTTGTTTAGCTTAAGTTTTAAAATTTCAATTCACCCCCTCTTAGGTTGCATAACATGTATTTCAATGACAATCTTTTAGTCTCGATATGTGCCTCATTGAAAGTCTCATATATGCCATAAATGTACAAGGATTGATATCAGTTATGCAGTAGGATTGGTGAGTAAATACCAATTGAATTCTAGATAGAAGCATTTGAGTGCTATCATAAGGATTTTAGCATATCTCAAAGGTACTGGAGATTATTCATTGTGCCATCAAGGAGGTGTTTTAGACTTGTTGGATATTTATATGTCGATTAGGGTAGTGATCTGGATAAGCACAAATCGATCTCAGGATATGCATGCTTGCTAAATAGAGGAGCAATAATATAGAGTAGTAAAAAGCAAACATGCACTGTTTTATCAACGATGGAAGTTGAATATATTGCATGTTCTGTAACAATGTAATAAGTTGTGTGGCTTAAAAAATTTATGGACTTAGAGATTAATATTAGTAATGCTAGTCTAATAACTGTATATTGTGATAACTAGATTGTTATCTCTTTCTTTAAGGACTCCAATTATCACAGTAATCGAAATGATTTGAAACTAAATACAATTTTATAAGAGACATTTTGGCGAAGAAAGAAGTAGCCAACAATATATATCTAGGCACAACATGCAGCTGATCTACTTACAAAAGTTGTAATGAAGGATGTATTTACCTCTCATGCTAGATCATTGGGGCAGTATAGATTGTAATTTTACATTTTTAAGATGTTTTTCATTTATCTGAACTTCTTTGTTACATAATTGTTTTAAAATGCAATGATGTTTAAAGTTCTCATATTTCAATTTATTTTGTGAGAAAGACATAATTACACACATAAGAGGGTATGTCGTCAAGTCATGACCGACTTTCTTACACAAACGATCGTTTCAGTTGCTCTAGAGTAAGTTGAGATGAGACAAGTAGAATAATGAGACAATGTGTTTGTCTAAGTGTAAAAAGAATAAAAAGATACAATGAACATACGTTAAAATTTTCTTGCGTATGATTATAATTGAGACATCACTTGTCTGGGTCGGCAATTGAGATATTTTTGGCTTCTTGGATGAGTTTTTAGATATTGTCATAATTACACGGTATATTGTATGTATGATTGGCAATATGTGGTTGTTCATTATTTCTTCGTTCTCTACTATGTTGTTTCGATGTCATCCCATTCTGTGTGTGGGAGACATTGGACGGATAGGTCGACCATGATGGGCCAACCCGATCTGACTCACGTATGGAAACTGCTTTGCAGTTGCCATACACAGAATTTGGAAGTGGTAAGTTGAATTCAAATCAATTTCCTAACCATTTTTTACACATGCTTTCTAATCGTCATTTTGGGTATCGTTTTCATTAACCAAAAAGGCAAAGAAAAAAAAATTTGATCTTCTTCTCTTCTTCTTCATCAATATTATATAAGAATATAGAACAACCCATTTGTGAGGCATACATACTGTGATTGACTCGAGGGAAAAAGCATTTTCCAAACACTAATTTTAAGTTCATTATACAAAAAGTTTACAGCACCTTGTAACAACCCAAAACTTTGGGGTATAAAATAAATGTTCTTGATGGGCTTAATTTATCTACATATTTTTCCCTTTATTATATAATTGCTAGTTATGTTTATTTATTATTTTAAGTTAATTAAATTATTTTATTGGATAGAGAAATAAATTAAAGATTGTGAATAAATTGTGCTTAAAGAAATCAAATTGAAGAGAAGTCTGAAAATTATTTGGATTTATTATTAATGGGCTCATGGTTGAATTAGAATTAAAGTTTATTGGCTCAATTTGTAAGAAGAACACGTAAGAAGCAATAGCAAATTAAATGGCTTGACTAAGACAAAGTGGAAAGAACGTGGGCAAGTTGAAATCCAAAACAAATTGAAAAGCCAAGCCTTTCGGCTTTAGGTTTTCATAAGGTCAGTCAGTGGCATTATTATATAAGCCAAGTTTTAGGCTTTTGGAAGTGGGGGTAGCTGCCGAGAGAAGAGAAGAATTACAGGCAGCAATAGCACTATAGTTTCTATTGATTGTATTGTTCTTAATCTCTCTATGTCTTTTTAATTTTTTATACTAAGGTTAAGGATAAAGTAATGTTTAACGAAATAAATTACTTTTTATTCAATTAATTGCCGACTTGTATGCTTTATTGGTTATGGTTTTTATTTCACAAGTTTGGTTGAATATTATTAAATCTTTTTATCAATTCTATCATATATTATTGATTGTTAGAATTAAAATTTGACTAAACCTATACTTGAATTTATAAAGTTTATATATTATTATCTTTGATTTTGTGTCTTTCATTAAATTGTTTATACGAAGTACTTAGGAAAACGTTGACTTTTTTTTTTTATTAAATATTGTTTACATAAGATGCTCAGATGCCATGCTTGGATTTATAAAGTTTATATGTGATTATCTTTGATTCTGTGTCTTTCATTAAATTATTTACACAGAGTGCTTAAGAAAACTTTGACTCTTTGTTATTAAATATTATTTACCTAAGATGCTTAGATACCATACTATTAATTATTAAGTTGAACTGTGGTAAATTCTGAAACCCTGGTAGCTTTAATATTTTGAATTCTTGTATCAATTTATTCGTTTTTATTTTAATTGCATATTTAGTTTTAGTTTCTTCAAACAAAATATTTTCTTTTCAATTAGGGTATAGTTATAATTATCTTAAATTATAATTATTTTTTATTAAAAATTAATAATCCCTGTGGGTTCGACCTTGTTATTCATAATCTTTATTACAATAAATCCATGCACTTGCGAGTACATTAAAATTTGTATAACAAGTTTTTGGGGCCGTTACCGAGGACTGTATTGGAAAGTTTGTTTGATTTGGGTTGATATAACTTTTAATCTAGTTATAGTTTATGTTGATTTTAGTAAAAGAAAATTGTTTTAATTTGTTCGTTTGCATTTAATTTAAATTCGTTAGATTTGCTTTAAGTTTAGTTAGCTTGTTAGTTACAATTAGTGCAAAATTCTTAAGTCAGTTTAGTTTATCTATGACGGTTTCTACATTGGCTCGTTTTGCTAATATCATTCGTTATTGCCTTTACTGTTATTTAATTTCTTTTCTTTTATAGTTTCCGTTCGGAGTCAATATAAATTAATATAAGGGTAGTGGAACATAACAAGTTATAGATTTAAGCTTTTCAATTTTCTCCTTAGTAGTGGTTTTATAACAGCTCATTAGGTTGGTTTATTCTTTCTTTAACCATTATTTTTGCAGATTTTTATTTTTATTTTATTTATTTTGATTGTTCTTGTGTGATTGCTTGCTTGGTCGTAGATTTCTATTGCATGATTTAGAACCAAGAGATGGTGAAGTGGAGAGAACTTTCCATCAAATAAAGAAAGTTACTTTAAAAGAAAAAGAAGTTGACCAAATTAAGGAAAATATAATTAAAGATAAATTGTCTGGAGAACTATAAGAATGTTAGTATATATATTTTTATAATGATGACTGTGATAGTAACAAACTATGTGTGTCTCTTATTAAATTTGTTGGAGTGTTTAAATTTGGCAATTCTTTTAATCTAAACATTGTTTTTCAAAAGATTATGATTCTAAAAATTATCGGATCACAGTTAGTGAAAAACGGCTAACAAATTTCTTAAGTATTGAAGTTTACATAACATTTTGGAGAATAACAGTGAACAAACATTAGGATAACGGCTAACAGATAGCATTTAGAGAGCAAACATTTGGAAAATGAAAGATAACAGTGAATTGACATCCTGATAATAGTGAGCTGACAGTATCCAGAAAGTGATATCATTTTTAGTTGATTAGTAATGATGAACCGAATTCCATATAACCGACAATTCGAAATTCTGCATAACGATTAGTTTGACAAATATAACAGTGAGCCGATTTCTGTATAATGGTGAACTGACAATGCCCAAAAGTCAATAACAGCTAGTTTTTAGTTTCAACTATAAAAATGCTCCATTAAATTCAAACAAGTTGCATCTAAATAGTTGTATATGAGCTTGTTATTGAGTATACGTTCTTTCATTAAGCTTTATACTTGTTATTACTTAGTTGAATCACACTTTGATCGTTAATTTGTAATCAAACACATCGTGTGAGAAAAATCATTTTATAAACCCCATTGTAAAATCAAGTTGAGATGTTTTAAATGTTGGGATACACTTGGGTTAAAAGATTAGGGAAATCTTTTATTGTAAAGGTCCACTGACATCTTAGAAGTTAAGTGTAAGCGTTGCTTGAAACCTTGGAGGTGCACTTAATGAAATCCTCAAGCTTGGTGAGCTTGGAAGCATAAACGTAGGCACAGTTGGCCAAACCACATAAAAATCGCGTGTTTGCGTTTGTCTATCCCTTATTCTTTTTATTTATTACTGTACTTTAAAATGAACATTTCGAATTTGCTTGGTTTGTTTGAATTACTTTTAGTATTAAGTGCTAAAATTTTTAGAAACCCAATTTACCCCCTTTTGAGTTGCATAATGAGTATTATAAAGAAAAGCCTTTTAAAGATTATGTTAGTCCATTATCTAATTTAAGCACCTCATGATTCAATATCCAAATATTGCTTCTTGGAGTTCTGAAATAAAGCCTAATATTCTTAATTGTCTCTAATATTTTTATGGCTTAGATAATGGAGATCTTTATAATCATTTGAATGATTTTCATATTGTGTGCCAAACTTTTAAATATGAAAACTTTTTTAGTGATAGTGTTAGACTTCATTCTTTTTTCCATTCTCATTGAAAGATATAGATAAATTATGGTTTAATGCATTGCCAGCTAATAGCATTATATCCTGAGAGAGAGAAATTTTTGAATAAATATTTTTCTGATCATAAGACTAAGGATATATCCAAGGAGATATCAAAGTTTACACAAAAATAGGATGAACAATTCTTTGAAGCATGGGAAATATTTAATGGTTACTTTTGAAGTGTTCTCATTATAGGTTTAAAAAATAGCACTAGTGCCTATATTTTTTGGAAGGATTATTGCCACATATTCAAGAGTGATTGATGGCCACTAGAGGAGGTGAAATTATGTCCAGGATTGTTATAGAAATTTGAGATTTTTTCTAGAGACAAGCAAATAATTCCCAGCAGAGGAGTCGATCTTTAAGGAATAGCAGAAGAATATGAGGATTGAATGAAACCTATAATGGTGAATTTAGTTATAAAATTAAAGAGGTCAAAGCGATAGTAGAAGGACTGTCCCATCAGTTTGCCTCATTTGCAGGTGTTAATCTTATTACACCACAAGATAATAACTAGTCTAAGCATGATTTTTACCTTGATCAAGTTAACTCCATTAACATGTTGAGAAGACAGTCTTCTTATAATTTCTATTCCAACACTTATAATCTAAGATGGAGAGATCATCCTAACTTTTCATAGTCACAAAGTTTTCAACAGAATGAGACAATAACTTAAGTTCATCAACCTCTTCAGTATACTTTTAGATAATTTAACTAGATTTTTTAAAAATTATCAAAATCTACAGAGAATAATATATTAGAATTGAGGAATGAGGTAAGAACCACTCAAAATTCTCAAGCACAATAAATGTAATCTATATCCAACCTTGAGATAATGATGGGACAACCAGCTTCGTCAATGCAGAATACAGCAATGACTATAGAAGAAGGAAAATTTTCAAGCCAACTAATTCATAATCCCAAAAGAGTACATGAAGTTAGATCAAGTTCAAGCCATCAATATGAAAAGGCAAAATCTATTGTAACTTTAAGAAGGGGAAAATTATTTAGCAGGAGGATGGAGGTTCCAACAAGAGAGACATCTGAATGTGTTTCTTTAGATCTTGTTCCATTATAAAACTCATCACCATATGATCCAGAAAAAAGTAGCTCACCACTTTACATTCCTAAAGTTATTTTCCTCAATTGTTAGCAAGGGTAAAAAAGGGGACTTCAACAAGTGAGTTTATGGAAATCTTCAAGCAAGTAAGTATAAACATTCCTTTACTTGAAGTAATTAAGTAAGCTCCCTCGTATGATTCAAGCTCTTGAATTTTATGAGCAATCAAATCCATGAAATCAACGCATTAAGATGAAAGATATGTCACTATCTTTTTAGATAGTGCTTTCATTTTTTAAAAGGGCAACAAATCAGCTATTTTCATTTTATTTAGTCATTTAAGATACTTTCCTTTTTTATTAGATTAAGAACCTGATTTATTCAAGATTATTTCCTTTTTATTATATTAGATGCTAATTTATTTGTGATTCTTTCATTATTTAATTAGATTGAGATTCTAATTTGATTTTGGATTAGGATTTGTTTTCAATTTTAGATCAGGATATATGACAAGAAATATCTAAGACAATTATGCCCGGGATTTCTTGTAACTTATATATATTAGCATTCAATAAGAGAGGAATAAGAAGTTTTCTTGCAATTTATTTGAGAGTATAATTCTCTTTAGCTCTTAAATGAACTCTTTAACTTATCAGATTTTTCGTGCCATTCAGCCTTTGACTTATCAAATAGATCATCCAAAGCTGATTATGACGTTCTCACACACCAAGGTTCTTGCTTCATTAAGTAACGGGTTGCAGTTTCATTCAATTCCTGAAATTAGAAATGATTTTAGAGCCTAATTTGATTATGGTCTTGTTAGTTCTTGATAGGGTTTGTATTAGTTGGTATTAAAATAAAGGTTATAATCAGGTTTTGCCTATCTTTATTTAGATTTCGTTTCTTGTTTATTTCAATTAAAAAAAAAATAGTGAACAATATCGCAAGAACAGTGCTCCATAAACAGTGTCGCATGAACTGTGCCGCATAAATAGTTTTTAGTGTTTCTTAATTTTGTATCATTGTGATTTATTTCCTTAAATCTATAAATTTTACCAATTCCTTAACCCAAATTCCTTCAATTTTTAGTTGTTCATTATTTACAAAAAAAAAGTAAAAAAAAAAAAGACAGTGAAAAAAATTGTTTCAATTTCTATTATTGGTGTCTTACAGAATCCAAATATGATTTTTCATTGTGTGAAAATTTTTGCCCAAAATATTATTATTTTATGTTTTCTAAACCTGATCATACGTGTTCGTTGTGTTCTTGCCCTTAAAACCTGAATCTCTTTGATATAATATTTGTGAATTGCTACTAGAATCTTAATATTAGTTTGATTAGTTTTATAAGAAGCAAGAGAGAATTACTACTAGTAGAAAAAGACAAGAGAGTGTGAGCATATTAGAGGGTGAAAGACAATTAATTTGAGTGAAACACGTGAAATCGAGTGAATTATTCTTTTGAGTGAAACATGAAAGAGAATGAAGTGAGGTCCTTTCCACATTATTTCTAATATCTTTTTACAGATTTCAAATATGTTTTACGACGAAGAATAAAGCAGAGGATCAATAACCAGTTATTCAAAATTTTCAAATCAAGCCTTGATGGGAGAGATGAGACGACTGATGAGGGCTGAGTTAGAGCACATACATGAGTGTTTGGATCAAGTAGAGAATGCATGTGCAGGGAAAATACAACACATTCCCCAAGCATATAGGGGAGAGAGAGTTCCAGCTAGAGAAGAGATTGATGACTATTATGGGTATGAGTATGGTGAAGGGTAGGATTTTATAGGTAATTATAGAAGAGACAGGCATCAAGATGATGGTGTGAGTGGTTGTGATTAACCTTTCAGGGAAAATCTGACCATAAAGCATACCTTAAATGAGAGAAGAAGATAAAGTTTATATTTGACTACTATAACTATTCCAAAGCAAAAAAGGTAAAATTGGTTGTGATTTCTGATTATGCTATTACTTGGTGGAATTAACTTGTTATAAATAGAAGATGGAATAGAGAACATCCTGTTAAAACAGAGAATGAAATGAAGACATTGATGAGAAGGCGTTTTATACCTAGTCACTACTATTGAGGCTTGAAGCAAAAACTGTAAAGTCTTACCCAGTGTAGTTGAAGCATAGATGATTACTACAAAGAAATGAGGGTTGCCATAATTAGAGTTGTGGAGAAAGATATAGAAGCTACCATGGCACGATTCTTAAATGACCTTAACTGGGAGATTACAAATATGGTTGAGTTACAATATTATGTAGAGATGGAGAAGATGCTCCACAAGGCCATCATGATTGAGCAGCAATTCAAGAGGGGGTAAAGCCCGTGTAACCCTGAGCTTGAGTTATACTCTATGGAAGCCGAGCTATGTGAAGCGAGATGAGAGGCCATAAACATCTACTATACCTAAACCAAGATCCGAGCCCTCCAAGCCTCATTTATAAGATAACATTATGACATCTACTATTAAAAATTATGATATTAAATGTTTTAAATGTCATGGCAGGGGACACATAGCTAGTGAATATGTAAATAAAAGAGTTATAATGTTACAAGATAATGGTGAGATTGTAACCGATGATGAGGTAGAAGATAATGAGATGCCACTATTGAAGGATGTTGAAGATGAAGAGTATGCAGTCTCTGACGAATTAACTTTAGTAGCTAGGAGAGCTTTGAGTATATAAGTAAATGAAGATGAGATAGTGCAATGGGAAAACATCTTTCATACTAGGTGTTATGTTCAGGAAAAAGTATATAGTATGATTATTAATAGGGAAAGTTATACTAATGTTGCTAGTACTATCATGGTAGAGAAGTTAGGGCTTCTAACACTTAAGCATCCACACCCATACAAACTGCAGTGGTTGAATGACAATGACGAGGTGACAGTGAACAAACAAGCACTAGTATATTTTAAGATCAATAAATATGAAGATAAAATACTATGTAATGTGGTACTAATGCAAGCTAAACACTTATTACTTAGGCGCCTTTAGCAATTCGACAGATGTGTGAAGCATGATGGTTTTATCAACAAGTACTTGTTTGAGTTTAATCAACATAAGAACAAAATTGCTCCATTGACACCAAAACAGGTTTATAAAGACAAGTAACCTTCCAAAAATGGAGCGAGCAAAAGAAAAAGAGCGTGAAAATTAGAGAGAGGCTAAGCCAAAGGGAGAGAAAAGGAAACGAAAATTGAGGCAACTGAGTTAAAATTAGAGAGAAAGCAAAAGAGTTTTTTATGCAAAAGAAAGTGAGATAAAAAAGTATTGTTTTCAAATTAGCCAATATTGTACTTCTGTACAAAAAAAACATTTCTGAACACTAAGGAGCTTAAATCTAGCTTGCCTAGCTCTATTTTTTCTCTGTTACAAGACTATGATAATGTCCTTCCCGAAGAAACACCACATGGATTACCTCAAATATGAGGGATCAAACATTAAATTAATTTTATGCCTAATGCAACCATTCTAAACTGACCAGTTTATAAGAGTAACTAGAAGGAAACAAAGGAGCTTTAAAGACAAGTTAATGAGTTGATAAAAAAATGGTATGTTAGAGAAAGTATGAGTTCATGTGTAGTTCCGATTTTGCTAGTTCTTAAGAAAGATAGAACATGGAGGATGTGCGTTAATTGCCGAGCCATCAACAACATAACGATGAAATATAAACATCTCATTCCTAGGTTAGATGATATACTTTATAAATTATATGGTTCTTGTGTATTTTCCAAAATTATTTAAAAAGTGGATATCATCATGAAAGATGGAGATAAATGAAAAACTGCCTTTAAAACAAAATATGGTTTTTTGAATGGTTAGTTATGCCTTTTGATTTGATTAATGCTTTGAGTACTTTTATGAAACTTATGAATCATGTTCTGTGGACTTTTATTGGCAAGTTTGTTGTTGTTTATTTTGATGATATTATCATATATAGCAAAAACTTGAATTATCATACAGTACACTTGAAATATGTTTTGGATGTGCTTAAGAAAGAAAGTTATTTGCTAATTTGTATAGATGTACCTTTTACACCGATAAACTTGTATTTCTTGGATTTGTTGTAAGTGCGCAGAGTATACATGTTGTTGAAGAGAAGGTACGTGCAATCTAAGAATGGCCGAGTCCTATAAGTGTAATTAACATTAGAAGCTTCCATGGACTTACTAGCTTGAATCGGCGGTCTGTAAAAGACTATAGTATATTGGCTGTAACATTTATTGAAGTAATCAAGAGAAATGTGAGATTCAAGTAGGGAGAAGAAAAAGAGAAGACATTCTAAATGATCCAAGAAAAGCTAACCAACGCCCTTTTATTGTCCTTGCCTAACTTTAACAAAATGTTTGAAATTGAATGAGATACTTCAGGTATTGGCATAGGAGCTATTCTTATGTACAAGAGACGACCAATTATTTCTTTTAGTAAAAAATTAAGTGGAGCAGTCTGAAACCATCCTACTTATGATAAAGAGCTATATGCGTTAGTTCGAACATTAGAAACATGGCAGCACTACTTATGATGGCTTAAGGAGTTTGTAATTCACACTGACTGTGAATCTTTAAAACACCTTAACAGCCAGCACAGGCTAAACTAAAGGCATGCTCGTTGGTAGAAATTATAGAGATGTTTTCATACGTCATTCGTTACAAGGAAGGTAAGGAAAACGTAGTTGCAGATGTGCTTTCCATAGGTATACCTTAATTTGAACACTTAATGCTAAATTGTTTGGTTTTGAACATATTAAGGAATTGTATACTAATGACCATGATTTTAGTGCTAAATATCAAAATTGTTAAAAGCCTAGGGTTGATAAGTACTTTAGGCATGATAGTTACTTATTTCGAGAGAATAAGTTGTATGTGCCTAATTGTTCTTTAAGAGATTTATTAGTGAGATAATTCCATAGAGGAGGATTGATGAGATATTTTGGAGTTGTAAAGACTTTAACCGTATTGCATAAATACTTTTGTTGGCCACATATGAAACAAGATATTGAGAGACTTTGTGGTAGGTGTGTCACCTATTGGCAAGCCAAATCGAAAGTACAGCCTCATGAATTATACTTCCGTTACTAATAACTAGTACACCTTGGATTGATATTTTAATGGATTTTATGTCAGGTTTACCTAGGTCCAAACGAGAAAAAGACTTAATTTTTATAGTTGTGGATAAATTTTCTAAGATGGCACATTTTATTTCATGCCACAAGACAAATGATGCTTCTAACATTACTGATTTATTCTTTAAAAAGATTGTGAGGTTACATGGTATGCCCAGAACAATAGTTTCTGATAGGGATGCTAAGTTCTTGAGTTACTTCTGAAAGACTTTGTGGGCTAAGTTAGGGACTAAGTTGTTGTTTTCAATTACATGTCACCCTCTAACTGATGGTCAAATAGAGGTTGTAAATAGAACTTTATCTACTTTTTTATGGGCAATCATAAAAAAAAAGTAAAATGTGGGAGGACTATTTGCCGCATGTTGAGTTTGCTTATAATCGTTCTATTTATTTTGCTATTAAGTATTCACCGTTTGAAATTATTTATGATTTTAATCATTTAACTCCATTAGATTTAATACCATTACCTATTTTTGTAGATGGAATGAAAAATATTGAAATTGTTAAGCAGATACATGAAATGGTGAAGCTCAACATCGAGTGAAGAACTGAGGAATATGCTGAATAAGCCAAAAAAAGGGGACATAAGCTAGTCTTTGAACTCGACGATTGGGTGCGGTTACATATGCGTAAACAATGATTTTTAGAACAAAGGAAATTCAAGTTGTTACCCCGAGGGGATAGACCTTTTCAAGTCTTGGAACAGATCAACAACAATGCATACAAGCTAGATTTGCATGGTAAGTACAATGTAAGTGCTGCATTTAATATTTCTAATTAAGTCCTTTTGATGAAAGTAAAGATTTGAGGACAAATCCTCTTCAAGAGGAGGGGATTGATGAAATTATGGATAAGGATGGCACAAACACATGGAATAAGGCATATTCAAATCCTATGCAAGCTCCCATCAAACTTGTCACAAGAGCTTGAGCAAAAAAATTCAAAAAAACACTTAATAGGCTTATTCAATCAACTTAGGATCAATCCAATTCATGGAGGCCTATTGAAGGAATCTTACAAGATATTCAAACCAATAAATGCTTGATTTAAGTTCTTGGATTTTATGAGCAATCAAATCCATAAAATTAGCTTATTAAGGATGAAAGATATACTAGTATCTTATCAGATAATGTTTCTATTTTTAAAAATAAAGGCAACAAATTAGCTATTTTTATTTTATTTAGTCATTTAAGATATTTTTTTATTAGATTAAGATTCTGATTTATTCAAGATTTTTTCATTTTTATTAGATTAGATTATTATTTATTTATAATTCTTTCCTTATTTAATTAGATTGAGATTTTGATTTGATTTTAGATTAAGATTTGTTTTCGATTTTATACAGGATATATAGCAGGAAATATCTAGGAAAATTGTGGCCGAGTTTCTTATAACTTATATATATTAACATTCAATAAGAGAGAAAAAGAAGTTTTCATACAATTTATTTGAGAGTATAATTCTCTTCAGTTCTTAATTGAACTCTTTGAACTTATCGAATTTTTCGTAGTGTTCAACCCTTAACTTATCAATCAGACCATCCATAGCTAATTGTGGTGTCCTCATGTACCAAGGTTCTTGCTTCATTAAGCAATGTGTTGCGGTTCCATTTAATTCATGAAATTAAAAATGATCTTACAGCCTAATTGGATTAGGATCGCATTAGTTCTTGGTGGGATTCATATCACCTACTATATCTTCTGTTATAAGGACATAATTGTTTAATAAACGTTGTTGGATTTAGGAGCTAGCGTTAACATTCTGTCATATTTTGCTTATAAGTAACTTGAGCTAGGTCAATTACATGCAACTTTTATTATTTTTGCAACTTGTTAATATATAAATAAAAATACCTCATGGTATTTTAGAGGATGTGTTGATACAGATTGATAAATTTTATTATCCTATTGATTTTATTATTGATAATACTCAGTCAATACAGAATCCTACGAAACACACTCATGTTATTTTAGGTCGTCATTTCTTAGCGATAACTAATGCTCATATTAGTTGTTGGAATGGAAATATGCAATAATCTTTTAGTAATATGACTATGGAATTGAATATTTTTAATGTTTCCAAGTAAGCACAAGAAGATGATGAAGTTATTGAAGTAGATATGATCGAAGCACAAGTTGATGGTTTATTTATTTTTAACCACTTGGATGATCCATTTAAGTCATGCTTAACTCACTTTGATTTATCTTTTCATGTTAATAGTACTATTTTAGAAGTCAAAGCTTTACTTGATTCCGCCTCTATCATGGATCTAACTAAGTGAAATGAAAATATCAATCCACTTCCTCTTGATGAAAAAGTTGAACTATTTCAGTTAGAGCTATTTCCAAAAGAAATCCAACATTGGTCACATTATGACAATAAAGAGGTGGTAAGTTCTAAAGTTTTTAAATTATTAGAATTTTATAATATTTTAGATAGATCTCCGATGAGCTTAGGATAGATGAGACCAAAGCAATATGAAGTATCACTATCTTCGCCCTTTTATAGATAAGATACTCAAATGCTTGACTAATAATGTTTTCTATTATTTTCTTTATGATTGCTTTGATTATCACAAAATTCTTATTGATCATGTTTAATTTGTTGCTTACATCAATTAGTTAGTTTAGTAGGATTTTGTTTATTTTATTTTTATATTTTATTATCTATATTTATTCTAACATTTCTTTAGATTTATTTATTTATTCTCTTTAGAATATTTTACAGGTAGTTCAGGTCCGATGCTTCCTATTTATTTCTTTTACTATGGCATTAATGTTTTCCTTATGCTTTTGCACATTGACATGCACATCTTTAGAATAGGAAACATCAAGGATAATATTTAAAATAGGTTTGGGGGTAAGGTTTCTTAATAAAAAAATTAAAAATTAAAAAAATATTAAAAAAACTTTTAAGGCATTTTGTGTGATCTTTTGACATTAGATGACATAATGATCTTTAAATTTTAGTATTTGTATTATATTTGGCTTGGAGTTATGTTACACTATATTTGTTACTTTACATGTTGATGTTGGTGACAAGTGTGAATTAAGAGATTTGATGAGTAAAATTGATTAAGTTATTTGAAGGAAAGTACATATCTTAATAAGTTCCAAGTGAGCTTTTGAGCCTATATTTTTGTTGAAAAGTACCCATTTTTCATTTATGCAGCTTAGCATTTTATTATTTATACACATGATCTCTATATTTTCTTTTGAGTCGACAATTTAAAAAAAAATTATTTTTTATGTATCATTGCATTCGAAGTCCATTAAACTAGTAGATATGAAAGACTGTTTAATGATCTAAAATATGGCAGAAAGGTCTTCTTTGATCCGTTTGAGCATTTTCTAGCATAATCCCTATTGTGAAATATCTATAGTTAGCTTTTTGAGGCTATAAACAAAAAAAAAAAAAAAAATTGTTTCTTTGTTAATTTATCATCCTATTCCCGTCCAATTTGCAGTATTACACTTTGTTTTATATTTTCCATCACCCATTCATGATTAAAAAAAAAAAGATATAGACGATTCTCTTATTCATAAAATTGGTGCAATGAAAACAAAAAAAAAAAACCAGAAAGAAAAAGTGTGCAATTGAAAAAAAAGGGAAAAATACAAGATTGAATAAAAAAACAATGTCAAAAGCACCTTGACTTTATTTAAAAAAAAAATATCTCTGTTTTTCTCAAGTATATATTTATTTATTTTATTATTCCTTTTTTCTTAGCCATGTCTATAGCCTACATTATGTCCTAATAAAAGTCATTCTTGATTTTAGAGAACTATAGTATGAAATATAAGCTGGTGATATAAACTAAAAGATGTAATGATACATAAAAATGAATAAAAATAATATTATTTGTTTGATTGTCAATTCATTTAACTTGGGATCATATTTATTTTTATTACTAAGCGATGGCATTATTCTTTTATCTTGGTGAAAGTGTGCAAAACCATTTTTCATTATTTTCTCTTAATTTATGATTCATTGGAGTGATAATTATTTTTTTTTTTTGTTAATTTTATTTGAGAGTGTCATTCTAATCCTACAAGATTTTGGGGTTTTATATGTTATTCTTGAAAATGACTTAATTAATATAACTTTGATGATTGATCATTGTGCATGAGTTTTCTTAATTGATTCGTGTGAGTGGTTGATGTAGGAGTGATATCTCTTTAGCTTGGAGATAATGCTTATACTTTTATTTTATTGTTGTTATTAATCTCATTGAAAAAAGTGAATAAAAATGGCTTAAAAAAAGAGTCATTTTTTAGTATTTATTTATTATCTTCAAGTTATTTTTGATAATGTTTATGAGTATCATCGCTATAAACCCTTATGAAACTATAACTTATCCACTACGATCGCCTAGAGGTTTAAAATCTTGTTGCATACGTTAAATACAATTGTAAATACTTGCGAAAGTGGTCTAGTTAGATTTTATTTTGTTTCTTTATTTTTAGTTTTTAGGTTCACTTGAGTACTAGTAAAATTTAAGTTTGGGGGTATTTGATAGGCATAATTTATTTATATATTTTACCCTTTATCATATAATTACTAATTATTTTTAATTTATTATTTTAAATTAATTAAATTATTTTATTAAAGAGAGAAACAAATTAAAGATTGGGAATAAATTGTGCTTAAAGAAATCATATTAAAGAGAAGTAAAAAATTATTAGGATTTATTATTAATGGGCTCATGTAGGGATGGCAATGGGCCGGGCCTAGACAGGGCTTGACCAAGCCCGAGCCCGAGCCCGATAATACAGACATAAGCCCGAGCCCTGTAAAAGCCCTAATATTTAAAATTAGGGCCGGGCCAGGTCCGGGCTAGGGCTTTTTTCAAGCCCGACCAATTTTTTTATATTTAAATAATTTTAATTTAAAATTTCATAATATATTAATATTTTAAAACTTTAAAACCTCTTTAAAATAACATAAACATAAAATTATATCTAAACAAAAAGTTCATTAGTTTAACAATAATAATTCACAATCCAACATAAACGAAAAAAAAAAAACTACTCCAATACTTGTGGCCCACATTCTTCTTCATCTACAAATTCTTCTCCAGTAAAAATTTCACTTTCAAAAATTTTACCTACAAAAAAGAAAGGAAAAAAAGTGTGAAAATAATTTAAATATATCAAATTGTTATTAAACAATTATTTAAATATTTTCTATATTATTTGTATTCATACCTTTAGAGCTCGCCCACAACCAATGTTGAGTGCACATAAGCGCTTCCAATGTTGTAGGATGAAGTCTACTTCGATGTGGAGTCAAGACTCTACCTCCAGTGCTAAATGCAGATTCAGAGGCAACGGTTGTCACGGGAATGGCTAAGATATCTTTGGCCATCCGAGCCAAGACAGGAAATTTACCTTGGTTCACCTTCCACCAATTCAAAATATCGAAGTCTGAAGTGGATTTAACTAAAGGCTCTTCTAAGTACCTCTCAAGGTCAGACTTCAATACCGTGGTCTCAATATTTTGACTTGCAAATGCCTCAAATTTACGTATATCAAAAAATTTACCACTAATACTTATATTAAAACCAGAACGAACATCGGCTGAAGAATTCTCACCAATAATCTCATCATTCACATCCTCATTACTGCCCTCATAAAATTTAACCAAATCGTTACTTAGATTGCACACTCTCTGAATCTCCTTTGCAGCACCCTCACCATAAAGTTGTGGAAAATAATAATGAACCAATTGCATCTTAAATCTTGGGTCAAGAATAACAGCCATCACTAAAATCCCATGTATTTGAGCCCAATATTTATCAAATTTTTGAATCATTTGACCAGCCATTTGTTTAACCACAAGCATATCAGAAAATTCCCATTGATCTAGATTAATTCTCATTTCACATATCATAGGAAAAAAAAGATTAGATGTGGGATATTGTGTACCTGAAAATAACTCTGTCATCGAGTAAAATGGTAGCAAATATTCCAACATCTTTTCTGCCATCTTCCACTCCTCATCTGTTGGCAAAGAAGTGTAGTGTTTGTCGCTATTGCTGCAATCTAGAAAAGACAATTTTATATTTCACTGCAACATCAAGCATAACATATGTAGAATTCCATCTAGTTGCACAATCAAGCACCAACTTTTTCTCACACTTCACTTGCAATTGACGTGCAGCCATCTCAAACGTCTCTACCCTCTTCGGTGTGCCCATCCAATATGCCACACTATCTCTAATTTTTTTAATCCACTCCTCAATTACTTTCATCCCATCCTTCACAATTAGGTTCAAAATATGAGCCACACACCTCATATGAAAATAATTCCCACCCATTAACATAGAATTAGTTGGAATCAATCCCATCAACCTATCAACCATAGCATCATTAGTGGAACAATTATCTAAGGTAACAACCGATATCCTTCTATCCACATTCCAATCCAACATACACTTAAAAATGCTTGAGAAAGATATTCTGCAGTGTGTGGAGTTGGTAAATATATGAACCTATTCATCACACAAAAATTAAGTTTTAGAATTAATTAAATTAAAGTAAAAGTAAATAAACATAACATATTAACATCAAATATAAGAAAAGCACCTTAAAATTCGACTTTGCAATCGCCAAGACTTGTCGACAAAATGTCCAGTAACAACCATATACCCTTTCTTTTGATTACAAGCGATCCACATGTCCGTAGTAATTGCCACCCTACTATCATTATTCTCCAACAAAGCCATTGCTTTTGCCTTTTCAACTTGATACAATTTCATGATCTCAACCTTTAAAGTGTTCCTGCTCATCATCTTCACCATTGGGTTAGCATAAGACATTAAATCCCTAAATGCCTCATACTCCACAAAATTAAGTGGTAGCTCATGCTTTACAACCAATATCGCAGTCTTTTGCCGAGCAACAATCGGATCAAATTTTCTTGTCTCAACACTAGTAGTTCCATCATCTTTTTTGTCACACTTAGAGTTTTTGTACACTCGTCATCAATTTTGGGAATATACTTTGCCTTACATAATTTCAAGTGTCTAACCAAATGAGAGGTTCCGCTTATTACCAGTGAGTTACCAACTTTGCTCCACAATGACTACATTTTGCTTTCAATTCACCATTAATAGTTATCTTTGTAAAGTCTTCCCAAACATGAGAAGGTCCTCGCTTAGATTCTCGCTTCTTTTATTGCTACTTTGTCGTACACTATCGTTATTAAGGGATGCCTCTTCAACTCATATGGACCCTCGAACGACACCATCTTCATTCTCTTCACCCATATGAACATCTTCATATGAATTTAATGTTGGAGTACCAACTTTGAATTCTGAATTTGACATTATAACCTAAATTAAATGTGAAACAATTCTAAGTTAATTAATAAATAATTTATAAACTTAAAACATGATTTAATTGAATTTAATTAATAAATAATTTGCAAACTTAAAGCATGATTTTATTGAATTTAATTTAATAAATAACTTGTAAACTTAAAACATGATTTAATTGAATTTAATTAATAAATAATTTATAAACTTAAAACATAATTTAATTGAATTTAATTTAATAAATAATTTATAAACTTAAAACATGATTTAATTGAATTTACATTAATTAAAATAAATAAGCTACAAAACTAAGTTAAATTGAATTTATATTAATCATCACAAAACTAAGCCACAAAATAATTAAAATAAATAAGTTAGCAAAGTGATGGGTAGCCACAAAATAATTAAAATAAATAAGTTACCAAAGTGATGGGTGGGTGTTTGGCTGGCGGAGTGGCGGTGATGCAGCCCAGTAGCTGAAGCAGTATTGTGGAGTCTGGTGGAGGCTTGCAGCAGTGTTGTGGAGCCTGGCAGATTGGCAGTGGGCTGGTGGCGAGCTGGTGGAGGCTTGGAGTATTAGGCTTGCAATTGATCGGAGGTCGGGCAATGACGTGAGGTCAGACGGTGGTGTCGTGAGGTCGAGTCGAGCTGGTGGTGTCGTGGAGGGTCGGAGGTGGCGCAGTCGGTGGTGTCGTGGAGGGTCGGAGGTCGCGCAGCGGATCGTGAGTGTCGTGGAGGCGCGAGCACTGGATCGTGGCAGCAGCAGGATCGTGGAGGGCTGGAGGCTGGCAGCAGCAGCAGCAGCTGGATCGTGGCAGCAGCAGCAGCAGCTGGATCGTGGCAGCACTTGTGGATCGTGGATCGTGGAGGGATGGAGGCTGGCAGCAGCAGCGGCTTGTGGATCGTGGAGGGCTGGAGGCTGGCAGCAGCAGCAGCTGGATCGTGGCAGCAGCAGCAGCAGCTGGATCGTGACAGCAGCAGCAGCAGCTGGATCGTGGCAGCAGCAGCAACAGCTGAATCGTGGCAGCAGCGGCTGGTGGAGTTGTCTCAGAGAGCTGGAGGCTGGCAGATCGTGGATCGTAGAGGGATGGAGGCTGGCAACAGCAGCGGCTTGTGGATGGTGGAGGGCTGGAGGCTGGCAGCAGCAGCAGCAGCTGGATCAGCAGCAGTTGTCTTAGGGTTTTTTGTGTGTGCTTTGTGGCTCAAGAGAGTGCCGTGCCCATGTGGGTGTGGCCTGTGTGTATTTTTTTTTTCTTTTAAGTAAAGTCGGGCTCGGGCTAGGGCTCGGGCTTTATAAAGCAGCCCGAGCCCTGGCCCGAAATTAAACGGGCTTGATATGTGTAAGCCCGAGCCCGAATTTGGGCCCTTAAATTCGGGCCTAAGCCCTAAAAAAAAGGGCCGTGCTTATCGGGCTAAAATCAGGGCCGGGCTTTTTTGCCATCCCTAGGCTCATGATTGAATTGGAATTAAAGTCGGTTAGCCCAATTTACAAGAAGAACATGTAAGGAGCAATAGCAAATTAAATGGCTTAACTAAATCAAAGTGGAAAGTAGGGATGGCAGTAAAATTTGGATTCGGCCCGAATCCACAAAGATTTGGAAAATTTGGATCAGCATATTAAAAAAATGTGGATTCGAATATTAATTCTTAGGATCCGTGTGAATCCGTATCCAAATGTACTTGCATACGGAAATGCGGATATCCGGATACTCATTTTTTATTTAATTATTAATTTAATTAAATTTCAATATAAAATATATATAAGCTAAAAAGTCTAAAAGTGTGAATTTATGATATTATTAATTGTATGTTATGCATGTTGAATTGTTAATTGTTGAATTATTAATTATTGAATTATGAATTTATAATTGGATTTTATTTGACAATATTAGGTAAATTATGAATTTATATTATTTTTTATGTTTCATTTATGTTGTGGTATCTTTAGTAGTAGATTATGATGTAAGATGTTATTGTATATTATTCGTGTTGAATTATTAATTATTGAGTTATAAATTAATGATTAGATTTTATTTGGTATTATTAAATAAATTGTTGAATTTATGTTGTGATATTTTTAATTGTGGATTTATGATGTTATTGTATGTTCTTCATGTTAAATTGTTAATTATAATTTTATGATTGTATTTTATTTGATATGATTATATAAATTTTTGAATTTTTAAAATTTTAAATTATATTTTAAATTATTAAAATTTAATATTTATGGATCCGGATATCCGGGATATCCGCCTGCAATCCGTACGGATATTACCCATATCCGGATCCTCACATAATTTTCCGAATCTGGATGCGGATCTTAATGCACCCAAATCCGGATTTTACCGTCTCTAATGGCAAGCGCGTGAGCAAGATGATATCCATAAGAAATTGAAAAGCCAAGCCTTTGGGCTTTAGGTTTTCAATTATGCTACTATCCTTAATTATCTTGTCGAAAACTAATACATCAAATATTTTTGTAATCGTTGAAAAAGTAATTTTCATATTCAATATTGTTTCCTGAATGTTCATGTCATTGCACTTGGCTAGACTTGGTTTTTCATAATTCATAACACTGATTAATATGTTTTAAACAAGGGCCTTCCGAAATAGTTTTATCAAATGCCTCAAACATTAATGATCATTATCACAAAGTCTATAATATCATCTACTAAACAATTATGAGAAAACTCTATTGTGAGTACTCTATTTCAATGAGAACGAGCAAGTATTGTTCGGTTTAACCATAGTCATCTGCGTTTACAAGATAATCGAGTATCAATAATAGTTGTTGTGTCGATTAGTTGGACTTTTTTCTTTACAAAATAATCCTTATCGAGTACTAATCTTAGGCATCAAAATTTTATATTAGAAATGGGGCTCCCAATCCTACCCGTTTAATATTTATAACATGAATCTAGCTTTGTTGCATTCAATCAATTTCACGTATAAATATAAGAGACTCTTATTTGTTTCATGAAGCAAATTGCATGAAGTACCGTGGTTTATGTTTCATCCCGTGCGATATCCATTAAAAAAAAAGTGAATATTAAAATTAGATTTAAGTTTATAAAAATCAATTTGTCATTTTTTTTATTCAGATAATGATACAAACAATTGCATTGTCGCATCCAAACTGAACTTAGTCCCAGTTGAATTCTTATTGTAAATAATTATAAGTTGGCAAATTTCTAGAGTCTCAAAATGAATTCAAAAATAGACCCACCAAAATTTCACTCCCAAAGACGCATGCTAGCTTAACTGCTCTAGAGAGAAAAGCGTATAGCTTACGTGGAGAGAGATTATTTTTACTCAATAGGACTCTCATTTGTTTCACCTCCAAACCGAGCTGAAAAATTCAATCTAGTACAAGCGAAATTTAGAGAGAGAGAAACACAACAGGTTGAGAGAGAGAGAGCGCCTCTATAAATACATTATCGTGATTCATAATTTCTCCCCCTTCTCTTTTCTTCCGTTCTTTTGAATTTCTCTCTTCTCTTTCTAGTTTGGCATGGATGACTTAAATCTCTCTTTCTTGTTCGGCATGGATGATCTGCATCCCCTCCTGCTTTCGGAGATTGACCTAATTCTGTCGGACGATATCTACGTACCAAGCGTCATTTACACTGAAGATGAGGATGCATCTATCATGAGGCACCGTTCATTGTTCAATGAAGTTGATGGATCTGGTAATAATTAATTGATTTTTTATTATAACTATTTTTTTTTTTTTACCTTTGAGACTATTGTAAATATCAGTTATACTCTCATCATATATGAGTTGTATTATAACTATTTATTAATTATTTCGATTGTAATTAGAAATTTCGGAGTGGCTGAACCGGAGAACCGGACAGTTCGGTTCGATGATTTGGTTCATATTATCAAACCGATAAGTAAATCCTCGATAATAGGTGCGAAACCCCTAAGGCACCGCGCTTGTCTCTCTCACGCCGACGATCTGAGTTTGTCGGTCGTAATGTTAGATTTAATTAGTTTTCTTCGTATAGGTTCGACGGTACAGAGTCGTGGATGAGAGATGTAAACCGTAATACGCCGCTCTTATCTCGCTCACGCCGACGACCTGAGTTTGTCGGTCTTTATGTTAGGTTTATTTAGATGTTTTCGTATCGGTTCGATGGTTTGGTTTATAGTATTAAACCTAAAAACAGAGTCGTGTATAACCTTAATACGCCGCTCTTGTCTCTCTCATGCCGACGACTTGAGTTTGTCGGTCATTTTGTTAGGTTTAGTTATTTATTTTACTGGCATATTATCATTAATGTTTAAATATTTATTTTGTTTTGGCAGCTGTTAGAGGATGTACCTCATCCTCAGTATCTTGAACATGTTATCATGAACATCTTCGATGGATATATGTCTTTTAACAAAGATTTAATGGTATGATTTTCAAACCTGATTTATATATTTTTGTTCTTGGAGATTATGATTAGTTGTAGTTTAATTAATCGTGGTAATAAATTAATGTATTTACGGAATCAAGGGAACCGTATAGTAGGCTTTATTTCCTCCCTTCTTCCCTATTCATACCATTGTATTTACGTACTGATTTATATAAATATTTTATACTCGATTATAATCTAACAAGGTAGTTGTGTATTTTCCGTCCGTAATGATGGATATTATGAGACTCGTTGATAGCGTCATCGATTACATGTATCATGTCTTCGTTTGATATTATGGATATGGAATTACCAATGGCTCAACTGGTGGTAAGACATAAATTGATTTTTTTATTTTTATTTTCTTACCCCTTTAGTTTTTATATTCTAATATCATTTTTTATATTCTAATTTCATACTATTATGACTGAAGAAACATGATTTCGAGACAAAATGTGAAAGTGTCAACAAATGGGCTCGCACCATATCTCGCTACATATGTTCCAGGGATACCTATCCATACGGACAAGTTTATTGATGCTTTCGTGGCGGATCTGGAGACTGAACTTCAGCTTAGCGTTGATATCACAAAGCTTTTGAAAGCATTAGCTTATCGCTATGCTATAAACTCTACCAAGAATGGTAAGATTGATTAAGTATTTATTGGTTAAGTATCTGTCATTTAATCATTATTTTATTAATTTGTTTTCCTACCAGTGATTACACTGGCTGGCTTTAGGCCAAGTATGTTGGCGACTCTACTGTTCTAGTAGTCTGTCAAGATACTTGCAGAGGAGCGATATTTTTTGCAAGAACTAGAATTTTTAAAATTTGGGGCACCTTAGATTTGAGTGAGGTAAGTTGATGACCTTGAAAATAGATGAACCATACTTTTTTGCCTGAACTAATTTTATGAATTGCAGGTTGAACTAAAGAATTGCATGCTTCAAATGTCTCACTACTGTTCATCAGCGATGATCTCATCCCTCTAATATGGGAAATTTACAAAACTAACCAAAAAAATTTTACAAATATCCAAAATAACCATTTATATTTTTTCTATCATCCTTAACCATTTACTCTTTTTTTTTTCCCCATAATACCCATCTCTCTCTCAAAACCAGTCTTCCGTTAGCTCCCTCCGGCGACCCCCGAACGGCGATTGGCTCTCTCCGGTGACTGTGAACGGTGCTTGGACGGATTTTTGACAGTGAACTCAACTCCAGCGGGTTTCTATCATCCTCCATTTTATAATTTTCGGTAATTTTCACTTCGTAAATTTTAATTTTTTTCTATTTTGATAAGTTTGATTGGTGAAAAATCAATGTATGGATGCATATAGATGAGCTTAGGATTGTTTGGCCATAAATATTGGAGATTGTTAAGTGAAATTTAGGTTTAAAGAGTGGTACGCCAGGTGCTCGATAAAATGCCCCTTAGACTATATTAAATAGTTGATGGTGTATTGAAAAATTAAAGTGTTGATGGTGTGATTGTAAGGTGGAGTATAGGTGCAATAAGAGTAGAAATCACAGAAGGAACATGTAGAAAATACCCGCGCGCGACAGGCAGCCATCGCGCCCTGTCGCGCGCGCGATGTGCACTGTCGCGTGCACGTTGTGCCCTTGTCGCGCGCGCGTGCGCAATGGGCTCCTGTCGTGCGCTTGTCGCGCGCGACAGGTGCTTGTGATATCATGCGACAGGCACCTGTCCCACGGTATTACAGAATGTGAAAAAAAAAAGAAATCTTGATTTTTTTAATTATCGATTAACTAATTATAAATTTGATTTTTTGTAGTCGTAATGGCCACAAAACCGAGCACGATGAAGATTATGGAAACGAAACACTTCCCCGGGCGTATGACAAATACCTCAAAATTTGGGAATGTGATGGATGCTATCAAGAGGAAGTTAACGAAACAACAATTAAGATTATTCAGGAAAGATATATTTGGTCATTTCGCAAAGATGGATAGCTATGTGTTTAGTGGTGCAATCCTTCACAACGCGCTACTTAGGCAAGTAGCGTGTTGTGATGAAGATGATAAAAATCAGCTGTGGTTTGAATTTAGTGGCCAGTTAGCACGGTTATCAATCGTTGAATGGTGTTTAGTTACGGGACTTTGGTATGGTATATACGACTTACACAGAGACATTCGAAGCAATTTTTAGTTGATCGTGACATCCGACATTCGAAGCAAATTTTCAGCGTAAGTAAGAATATTTATGTAATTCCTTGATTAGGTTTTCTTGACGGATCAGTGGAATAACGGTAACTGTGATCTGGATTCATTAGACTACACGAGTCTAAATAACTACATTAATGGTCGGGATGACACAAAATCAAAACCGTTCGCGGATGTTGATGTGGTGTGTATTACTTACATTGAACGTTCTTTAATATTTAAAGATTTGAACATAAAAATGTTGGATATGCGTCTTATTTCTACAGTATGCAGGTTTTCATTCCAATTAACTTACAAGGTGATCATTGGATTGTAGCCCGAGTAGACTTTGTACACAAGTGGTTCTCTATTTATGACTCATTAAAGGAACGTCGAGACGAAAAAGTTTATTCTCAACTATTCAAGCTACTTCAAAATAGTTTTCCTCAATGGCTACAAGATGTTGGATTTTACAACCTTCGACTAGAATTACAGAGCGCGGAGCCTTGGAAACTTATACTAGTTAAGAGTGTACCACAACAACAGCAAGGAACTGGCGATTGTGGGGTGTTTATGTTAATGTTTACGATATATTTAATGTTCAAGGTATGATTTAATTTTGACAATAGTCATGGACAATACTTTAGGAAGAAGATTTTCGTTGACATATTTAATAAGGATATTAGGTTGTAAATTATATATTTGAACAGTTGTAAATATAGTGCGATTAATCTTATTTCGGGTTCGACAATTCTCCAACACTTATTATGAATAATCTTTTTAACAAAGACAGTTTAACATGTCGAATACATAATAAACATAAGAGTTTAAAATACATTTTCTGTACTCAATACTGTAATCATTCGGATTTATTTGCAGAACTTCATATACTCTTGAAAGAAATACATCAAATGTACAGTTTTTCGGAACTAAAAAAGCTCTATTTTTTCCATTTCTGTACTCAACACGACCGTCTGTCAATTCTTCCCATGATCCATCAAAACAAATTTGAAGAACAATTGACTCCATTAAGCCTAAGAAAGAAAAAAAATTAGTACTTAAAGAAAATTAGAACATGAGTTATTTTGAGTTAATACGAGCTTGGAGACGAACCCAGAAAACGTGAGACAGGCGCCTGTCGCACGTGGGACAGGTGCCTATCGCATGGTAATAGGTTCTGTAAAACCGTGGGACAGGCGTTTGTTGCACGTGCGACAAGCTTCGTCCCGCGGTTGGACGAATCACATCGCATGCGACAGCGCGCTGTCTCACGCGATGCGACGAGCTCTCGTCCCACGGTTGGACAAAACCTGTCACCGTGCGATAGGCGCCTGTCTCACGGTGCGACAGGTGCTTGTCCCACGGTTGGACAAAACCTATCAACGTGCGACAGGCGCCTGTCTCACCGTGCGACAGGTGCTTGTCCCATGATTTTATAGAACCTATTACCGTGTGACAGGTGCCTGTCCCACGTCCGAAAGGCGCCTGTCGCACGTTTTCTGGGTTCTTCTCCAAGCTCGTATTAACTCAAAATAACTTATAAATTTTGATTAATCGAAAAATAAAAAACTACACATTGTGTAAAATAAATACTAACATCAACTTTTTGCTTGCAAGTTGATGATTAGTGGGTGAGTTTTAGGGATTAGGATGTACTGGATTTTGAAAATTGTTGGTTGAGAATGTGTGAGATTTGTTGGTTTTGTTTATAGATCTGAGGGTATTTAAGTCTATACAATAAATATATGGCTACATATGATAGAAAAAGTTTAATTGGTTATTTTGGATATTTGTAAAATTTTTTTGGCTATTTTTGTAAATTTCCCCTCTAATATTGCTTATGAGATATAAAAACTTTCAACTATTTCTGTATTGATAGATATTAAAAATTGTTGTATCTACATAGCTTTCAACTTTGTACATTGATTCCAGCTAGCTAGCTTGGAGCTTGTAATGAGTGTGCTGCATATTTTTTCTATGGGATTGCACATTGGTGATCTCTCTAATATTGCTTATGAGATATAAAAACTTTCAAGTGTTTCGCTATTGATTGATATTAGAACTTGTTGTATCTGCATAGCTTTCAACCTTGTACATTAATTCCATATCTTTTCTATGGGAAGCATATTGCTGATGACTTTACTGTTTAGTTAACACAACATTATGTAATTTTTCTGCTTTTGGATGAGAGAACAGGGCAACAAGATAGTCAGTTCCCAATTTACTCTTGGTCTCTCAAATTTGAGAACATAATTGAGTAGTTATATACCATTTGTCGAAATGTGCTTTCTTGGTACAAAGATAGTACACATGAAGTTATGCCTACTATCTTGGTACAAAGATGTTAGGCATCTTTGGTTTAGCACTGATTTGAGCTTAGGACCAATATTGTTGGTTTTGACCGAGTATCACTATCAACCCCTAGCAATTTATCTAGTCCTTTTATGCAAGTTCTCTTTTGACCTCAGTAATGTGAGTGCTTGGTAAAAGTTGTTAACGCTCATATTTAAGTCAGTATGGACATCTCCGGTTCCGTACATAAGCTCGATACCGATCATATAAATCATTAACCACTAGAATCTCGTGGTTTGAACTTTTAGTGTTGTATATATAGCATTTGAGAGATGATATTAGCCTAATATGATACTTGCAGGTTAGACTTATTTACATGCTCAAGTGAGTTTTGTTTATGTGAAAAACATTATGATCATACCTGTTTTGAAATTTCAAGGAGAAACAGGGACTAATCAACAAAGGGATTTATTTATTTATTTTATTAGCTTTTACATGTTGGCTCGGGGTGCATTATGTCTTCACAAATACCCTTTGGTGAAGATGAAGATGATGTAGGTTAAAACTTATGAATCTTTTTGAGAATATATTAGTTTCATTTGAAGTCGAATAAAGTTGCATATGTTGCTGTTGAACGATGAATTTGAGGTAAAATTTCTATTAGTCACCAGGCCAACCACAAATGAATACCTGATAGAAGAAGCCTCAACAATGAAAACCTTTTTACAATTTCTTTGCTTGCTCTAGTGAGTTGTGGTTTATGCTAACAATTATTGTGTTTAATCGCTATGTTAACCCCAAGATTAAACGCCCCAAGAGTCGATTTGCTATGTCAATAATAAAAGTAAGAAGCCTAATTCAGATTAGATCGAAAGCAAAGCAGGATTCAATTGGTTCTGCACAAATGCTATCTACGTTCACTGAAAGATTCCTTATAATATGTAATGTAGATGCAACAATAAGCTTTTTAGCTCTCATATCATTTTACCAATGATATAAAGAACTGGAATGAAATTGACTGGCTTGTTGCTGAGAGCATTGAGACTAATGAACTAATTTTCTTAATGGAGGGATGGACTTGCTGTAATATAGGCCATTATACAGCAATCTGCAAGCTCATAATGGATCGACTTGAAGGGTGATGTTTGTTGTTCAAGCAAATGTCGCTGTAGCTGCATCGCGAGGAAGAAGATGAAGTGTAGTGGAATTTCATTTCGGCCCCTAAAGTTTATGAAATTATATTATGGCCTTAATATTTTTCAAACTTTAGGGACTGAAATGATAATTTCACTGCACTTCATCTTCTTTCTCGCGATAAAGCTACAGTATCGATATAGTGACATTTGCTTGAACAACCCAATTTTGGCCACCAAAAATCATAAAAAATTATATTTTTACACCACAAGCATCATCTATGCATTATTCAATAACCTTTTGTTTAAATATGCTCAAAATAAAAAAAATTTAAATATCCATGGGCTCTGATATCAATTGTTAAAATAAATTTGAACTTAATGCCTTTAATCTTGCATTTCTAATTACACAAATATTTTAGAAAAAATTCGAGATTTACATTGATTAGCCATGAATCCAAGTTTAGAAACTTGTTATAAAGCTTGTATGGGTTGCCAAGAAACAGATCCAAGTCCTGCAAGTTGCCGCTTTCACCTCAGATCGAAATTGCTTGAGTATACTGTACATATAAACAATGAAATTGGGAGGGAAAAGAGGAAGAGAGGTGCACTGCGCTCATTCCCTAGATTTTTTCAACAGTTAACTCCTAATGTGCTGAAGTCACTTAAATACTGTGACTGAGTGCACGGACCCTTTATGTATTAATACAAAATTACTTATACCATTATGAGCTATAATAACACAATTAAGGTTATATTTGTCTACAATATACTATTACATAGGGTATGACAAAATCAGACTCATTAACACAATATTTGATCACTTAATAAATGAGTTTGTTAAGATTGCTCTTCTTAATATTTGATATTAGTCATGTATTAATTTGGTAAAGTGTAAAATAATTAAATTGATTTATGCTAGTCCACAATATATAAGAAATAAATCAAACAATCTCCCACTTGGACGGCATAAGTCATTATGATGATAGTTTTTAAAATAAAATATTTTGAAAGCAAGCAAATTAATCAATATGTAACTATAGCAAAATGTCAAATGTGAGCAATCACCCAAACATAAACAAGTCCAAAATATGTCACAAGTATCAAATCATGTGTGCACTAATAGGATGCTCCACACAACAGGACACCCATAAACACGTGACTAAGTAGTAGTATATAAGCATAATCATGAAAATAACATGAAAATGTGATCAACATGCATATTTCCATAAGGCCCACATGTCTAGCAAAATAAGACGACACCAAAATGTCTCATAGACCATCGCTTCTATATAATCATAATGAGATTAGATCAAAATATCTCAAGAAGCGAGCTTTCATTTTATCATAATGAGACTAGTGCCAAAATGTCTCAAGGAAGCTGTGCTTTCTTATTCATAATGAGATTGAAACCAAATATCTCAAGAAAGTACACTGAAGTCAAGCCAAAATGCTTCAGTTCAAAATGTTCATAATGAGACTAGTGCCAAAATGAGACTAGATCAAAATGTCTTAAAAAGAGAGCTTCTATTTTATCATAATGATACTAGTGCCAAAATGTCTCAAGGAAATTGTGCTTTCTTATTCATAATGAGATTAAAACCAAATGTCTCAAGAAAGCACACTGAAGTCAAGCCAAAATGCTTCAGTTCAAAATAACCATAATGAGACTAAACTAAATATCTCGGACCACAATATCCTTAGATATACATAACGCCATATTTAACCAAATGTGTACACAATATATAATATATCAATGTTATATAAAAATATGCATGCACAATAAAAAAATATGAGTAATACAAAATCTCATTTAAGTTGTAACATATAATACAAACCAGAACTCCCACTGACTCAATATATAATAGATGATTGCAACAATTCCACATGAGTCACATGATCCCTAAATACTTTTGGAGTTAAAGCTTTAATAAGTGGATCAGCTAACATGAGTTCTGTACGTATATATTCTACTGATACATAAGATAGAGCAATTTTCTCTCTCACAAATAAGTATTTAACATCAATATGCTTGGAGCGTGAGGAACTCCCTGTATTATGGGAGAAAGAAATAGCTGCAGAATTATCACAATATATCTTTAATGGCCTCGGCACAACCAACAAAAAATCTAGCCCTATGATAAAATTCTGCATCCATAAAGCTTGATGTGTAGCCTCAAAACATGCTACATATTCAGCCTCAATTGTTAAAGAAGTTATAAGTGTCTACTTGACACTCTTTCATAATATAGCTCCTTCTATCATCATAAAGATATAACCAGATGTTGATTTATTATCTTCCAAACATCCTGCGAAATCAGCGTCAGAATATCCAACTATTTTTAGGTAGCCAGATTGCTGATATGTCAGTGCAAGGTCTTTGGTAGCTTGTAAATATCTGAGCACTTTCTTTGCAGCCTTCTAGTGCTTAAAACCAGGATTGCTCAAGTATCTTCCAAGTACACCTACTGATGCATATAAGACTGTTTGTATTCTAACTTTATCTACATCATTATTTGGATATTGAAACTTAGAAAGTTTGTCACCTTTTGAAATTTATGCTTTTTCAGGAGCACAAAACTATAGATTAAACATTTTCAGAACATTATCAATATAGGTATTTTGAGACAATCCTCGAACTCTTCTAGATTTGTCACAAAGAATCTCTATCCCTAATAAATACTGGGCTTTACTGAGATCCTTCATATCAAAATTGTATGACAACATCTGTTTTGTCTCAAGTAAGAAATTAGTGTCACTAGTAGCGAGCACCAAAATATCATCCACATAAAGTATCAAAATGATGTATCTACTCTCACTGATCTTCAAGTATATACACTGATTAACAATGTTCTTCTGAAATATAAAAGAGGTGACAATATCATGAAATTTTAAATACCACTGTCTGAACACCTATTTAAATCTATAAATAGACCTTTTAAGCTTACACACTATGTTTTCTTTGCCAAGTTCAACAAAACCATCAAGTTACACTATATACACATCTTTAGACAAGCTTCCATTAAGAAAAGCTGTCTTCATATCCATCTGATGTAATTCTAAATTAAAATGAGCTATTAATGCTATGATAATACAGAATGAATATTTGGTAAAAATAGGAGAGTATGTTTTTGTGTAATCAATACCTTCTCTCTGACTGAAACCTTTGGCCACAAGTCTGGCCTTGTATATTTCTACCTAACCTCTGGCATCTGTCTTGATTTTAAAAACTCATTTACAACCAATTGGCCTATATTAATATGGCAATTCAACTAAGTCCCAATCTCTATTGTGGTATATGGATGCCATCTCATCCTGCATGGTATGTGTCTAAGATAAAGATTCTGAACAACTGATAGCCTCTTGAAATGTAACAGGGTCAGATGATAAATCACCATTAATATCATGTTCCTGAGTAAACTACATAATTATTAGAATTACAAGTCTCCTGACCCTATCAGATCTTCTTAATCGCACATCAGTGACATCATCCTCTACAGCCATAGGCTCCAAAACATGATGAGTTTCAGGATCAAGAGAATGAACATTAATACGTGGTAATCCCATTGCAGAAGCTGGATAAGATGGAACTGACAAAACCACAAGTTCTTCTCTTAATGTGAGATTGTGAGGCTCAATACTCCCACTATTCTGATCATTCTTAAAATAAATGGCACAATCAGACTCGATGATTCTAGTAGTATGGGAAGGACAATAAAACTTAGAACTCAAGCCCCTTAAGCCTATGCAATAGTCAATAAAATGACCAATAATAGTCAATAAAACCCCTTAAGTTTCCTTGATTGTAGATTATAAGGCCTCACTTCTGCTCTACATCCCCATATATGAAAGTAAAGAATACTAGGTTTCTTTCCTAACCATAATTGATAAGGAGTTTTGGGCACTGATTTACTGGGTACTTGATTCAAAATATAAGCAGCAGTTTTCAAGGCTTCACACCACAAAAAATATAGTAAGATGGAGTTATTCAATATACACTGTATCATGTCAATAAGGGTACGGTTTCTTCTTTTTGTAATTCTATTCTTCTCAGGAGTCCCAAACACTGTGTACTAAGCTTCTATTCCGCATTCCCGAAGAAATCTAGCAAAAAGTCCAGGATTACACACAATTTTATCATATCACCTATAGTATTCATTGCTTCTATTTGATCTTACTAATTTAATCCTTTTACCCTTTTGAAGCTCAACATTAGCCTTAAAGACTTAAAAACAGACAATGATTTAGACTTTTCAGTAAGAAGCTCAACATGACTAGAATAAGAAAAGTCATCGATAAATGTGATGAAATACTTATAACTATCTATAGTAACAAGAGTAAACTGCCCACAGATGTCTGTATGTATTAACTCTAGAACCTGTTTAATACGAACCCTGCTAAGAACTGACGAGGCCTAATCAAATTAGGCTTTAAGATCTTTTATAATTTCAGGAATTAAATAGAATCACTACCCATTGCTTAATGAAGCAAGAACCTTAGTATGTAAGGACGCCACAATCAGCTATGGATGGTCTGATTGATAGTTCAAATAGTTTGTTAAGAACTAAAGAGAATTTTTAGAAAATACATCAGAACTATGCAATTCATCAAGCATATCATTTAATCTAGGAATGAGATGTCGATACTTTACCGTTATGTTGTTGATAGCTTGGCAGTCAACGCACATCCTCCATGTCCCATCTTTCTTAGGAACTAACAAAACTAGAATTGTACATGGACCATGCTTTCTCTCACGTGCCTTTTTGCATCAACTCATTAACTTGCTTTTGAAGCTCTTTTGTTTCCTCCGAGTTACTCCTATATGCTGGTCGGTTTGGAATGGTTGTACTGGGCATGAAATCAATTTGATGCTTGATCCCTCAGATTACAGGTAATCTATGTGGTGCTTCATCGGGAAAGACATCATCATAATTCTGTAAAAGGGAAACAATAGAACTAGGAAAAATTAGGTTAAGCTCGTTAATGTTTATAAATGCCTCTTTGTACAGAAGTACAATCATTGACTGATTTGAAAACAATGCTATTTTTATCTCACTTGCTCTTGCATAAAATTCTTTTGTTTTCTTTTCTCTTATCCATATTCTTTTCTCTTAATGAAATAAATTATTTTTTATTTAATTAATTATCTATTTGTATGCTTTATTATTTATGATTTTAATTAAATTTTATATTATTAAAATAACTATGAATTTTAATTTGCATTTAAAATACAATTCATTTATTGGTATGAAATGTAATGGTACTTCTTCTCTTAGCGGGCACATGTTCTGTAAGATTCTGCCGTCGTAAAAACAAAGGCAAATCGAAACAAAGAAAACAAGAAAACTTGAGCAGGAACACTTATATTACCACCGATCTATAGTTTTTACCCACCAACTTCCATTTACTTGTTGCATTAAATAGAAAAATTACAGAGAAAATGCCTTTATTTTTACTTTAAAAAAAATCAATCATCAGTGATCATAACAACGTTCTTTTATGTTGATCTCAAATCTACACTCCTTTCAAGATTGTCTAGTCATGGGAAATTCAATTCTTGCAAAAACACATTAATTTGAAGAGTGAGAAAGTGAATTTGGTGAGTTTTTGAATGTAACTAATTTTATTCAAAGATAAAATAAGACATAGGTTATTTTTTGGTATTATCGGTGGTGCAGAAAGTGAAATTTTAATGGGTTTTTAAAGTAATTGGGTGTAAAGAATGTTTTTGTGGATTTAAATAACTCCACCTTAGTTAATTTGTTCTTCCATTTTTTTTTAAATTAGAAGATGATGCAAAAAAAATTCTTTGTGAATGAAAGAAAGGATCACAAATATCTGTTATTTTATCTATCATACAAATATCATATTTTAACTAAGCTTTCATTATAACTTGTGAAAGAAATCATTAAAACTAAAATTTATTTTTTATAACATATTTTTATTCATTATCTCCTTTTAATATTTTGTTCAATTTCTTTTTTCTTATTTATGAATTACAAAAGTAAGTTTTATGTAGTCTCCAAATTTATGTAATTTAAAAAATTAAAAAATAAATAATTTTAAATAATATTGGAATATTAGGGGAAATTAATATATTAGTTATGGAATTCAATTTTATTACTTTCCATCACAAAAAAAACAAAAAAATCAATACCAAGATATAAAAACGTTAAAAAGATTATCTAAGATCTCACCAAATCAATGTGTTTCATCGCCCGTACTCACGTTGCAAACAAAGGCTGCAAAATAGGTGGGAAGATCACGAATAGTACTTGGACGGACTTCACTGTCGATTGCTGTCAATGGCACGTATGACGGTAGTTGCTCATAGGCGACAACAAAAGGAACGCGACAGCGGTGGCGGTTTTCTTGGGGTCTGAAGGTCCAAAGCTAAGACTATCTTTACTGGGATCAATTTCCATGGAGTCATCGTCATTTGAACTCATGGATTCTCCAGGAGTTACTTGACCAAATTTGAGGCTGAAATCCTCATCATCATTAAGAATATGGATCAAATGAGTCATCGACAACCTGAACAAAGGTAGTGTGGAAGAGTGCGATGATGACGCTTGGAATTAGATTGAGCATGAGAGCTCTCACCTTGCTTAAGCTTAGAGATGCAAGCTTAGAGATGCCTAGAGCCATGGAAGAAAATTGGTGAAAGCAAGAAAAATTAAAAATAAGAAGAGAAGAATTTGGAGAACTGAAACTAGGAAGAGGGAGCCAAGAAAATTGATTGAAAAATAATGACCCTAGATGCTTCCTTATATTAATGAGCTAGTCTAGTTCAAAAAGAATAAGAATCCTACTTTCGTAAGGAAAGGATTGAGAAAAGAAGATTTTTATACAATTTACGACACCATCAATCCTAAATCATGTAAAAGAACAATAAGCAAGCATAATCCAATGCAAATAAGTCATGAATGTCGAGGAAAATGCAAAAAACTGAATGAGATGCTTGATAATTTTTTCGAAACAAAAACAAAGTGCAGATGAATGAACTTTGAAATTAAATTGGGAACAAACAGGATGCAATTAGAAAGTGATCCATATACCATTGAAAGCTCTTTGAATTAGCTTTTCACATAATTTTACAGAATTGAATCAAAGTTATGACCACAAGAATGCAACATGTTCAGTTTTGACAGGCAAAAATGATTTAATGCACTTTAGAAAACAAAATTATGATTTTGCTTCAAAAAATGTGTAACTCTTAAACCCAACAATCATACCAATATGTACTTCTGTACTCTGTTATTCTTTTCTTTATTCCCTTCTACCATATGACAGCTAACACCTTCAATTCAAGATTGATTTAAATTTTATTGATAGAGATCTTCTGTTAAGCTTAGAGGGATGCACCAAGTTGCCTATATAAAGGTATTATTAGGTTATAACGTTTAATTGGGGGTGATTTATAGAATGTAAGTTATAAGAGTTTTCTTGTTAAAGCTTTTTCATGCAACTTTGTATCTCTTGGGTGGATTTCTTAGAGTGGTGAGTTAAGAAGCCTTGCATCTCTTATAGGACTTTATTGCCGTGAATATTTGTATCTCTTTGTAATCGTCTTGAATGGTGAGCTTTAGTGAGTTAGATAGCCTTGTATCTCTTGTAGGACTTCATTAGGTGGTGAATTTTCTGTATCCTATTATAATATTCTAGAGTAGTGAGCTTTTATTCTTGCCATATTTATGTATGTTTGTTTTATTTAATAACAAACATTTAGTTTATAATTAGGCCGATATCATATTTGGTCTCAGAGATTTAGGTTTCGTAGTCCCTTTCGTAATCCAGGCGAATCATCGCCAGCAAGGTCCAAACATTGAAGGTTTTGTTCAAAGAGAAAAAGAGTTGAAAAACGATATTTGAGAAAATTTAAACTCAAGGACGAGATGTTCATCAATCATGGGAGATTAATATAGGAGTGTTTTCAGCTATAGCCATGAGACAACTACAACCCAAGATTATGACTCCGTTTGTTTAAATTGACTTTATTTTTCTATAGATACTTAAATTATCTTTTTTATCTCGTTAGAAAGATAAATATTTATAGTTTTTTAATAAATGTATGAAGTCAAATTTTCAAATATACTTCTCTTCTTAAAGATAATCAAGTTTTAGTTTGCAAATATCACAACTGTTTGGAATTCTTGAAAAGGCCGCAATTTCTAAATTTTCTAGAATCAATGCATTAGAACTAAATGAACAAGCTTCATATCACTGGAAAACTTCTTGAGTCAGGAGTTTAATGAATTTTTACAGTATTCGATTTGGAGTTCTCTATATCAAGTTATTATTAAATGAGTGTTTACTACTTACATAAGCTGATCAAATCGACCTAAAAGTCAAATAAATTTTTGCTTTTTTCTCTTCTACCTCATGACAGGTAAGACCTTCAATTCAAGATTAATTTGAATTCCAAATGGTATAGATCTTATCTTAAGCTTAAAGAATGGTCTAAGTTGCCTATAAAAAGGTATTATCTTATCATACAAGTCTATATCTCTTGGGTAGATTCCTTAGAGCGGTAAGTTGAAAAGCTATGTATCTCTTGTAAGACTTCATTGGGTAGTGAATATCTCTATCCCTTTATAATAATCTTGAGTTGTGAGCTTTGGCAAGTTAGAGAGCCTTGTATCTCTCGTAGAATTTCATTAGATGATGAATTTTCTATGTCCTACTACAATACTCTAGAGTGATGAGCTTTCATTCTTATCACATCTATGTATGTTTATTTTATTTGATAATAAAAGTTTAATTTATAATTATGCCAATGTCAGATTTGATATCAGAGCTTTAGGTTTTGTAATCCATGGCGAATCATTGTCAACGTGGTCCAAATGTGGAAGATGTTGTTCGAAGAGAAAAGGAGTTGAACATAGATGTCTCAAATAATTTAGAATTAAGGACAAGTTGTTTTCTTAACCAGGGGAGATTGACACGTGAGTATTTTCAGATATAAATCATGAGACAAGCATAACCTAAGATTATGACTCTGTTTGTTTTAATTGACTGTATTTTTTTTAGAGGTAATAAAATTATTTATTATATATTATTAGAAAGATAAATATGTCTAGTTTTTGAAGAAATTTATAGAATCAAATTTAGATTTCTCCTCTTAAAGATATTCAAGGTTTAGTCGGCAAAGGTCATAATTATCTGGAGTTCTGCCCAAGGCCATAATTTCTGAATTTTTTGGAATCAATGCATCAAGACTTAATAAACAAGTTTCATATCATTGGAAAGCTCTATGATTCAGGTTTGTGAACAATTTTTGTGATATTCAATTTGGAGTTCTCCACATTAAGATATCATTACATGAATTTTGACTACTTACATAAGCTGATCAAACCGACCTAGAAGTTAAATTAATTTTTGTTTTGTTCTCTTTCACCTCATTACAACTAAGAACTTCAATTCAAGATTGATTTAAATTCTAAATGATAGATATCTTATCCTAGGCTTGATTTAAATTCTAAATGATAGATATCTTATCCTAGGCTTGGAGGGATATTCCAAGTTGCCTATATGAAGTTATTAAATTATAACGTTTAAGGGGGGTGATTTAAAGAATGTAAGTTAAAAGAGTGCTATTGTTAGAGTTTCTTCATGCAACTATGTATATCTTCGGTGGATTCCTTAAAGTGGTGAGTTGAGAAGCCTTGTACTTCTTGTAGGACTTCATTGGGTAGTGAATATTCTTGAGTGGTGAGCTTTGGTGAGTTAGATAGCACTGTATCTCATGTTGGAATTAGTTTATAATTAGGTTAGTGTCAAATTTGATATTAGAGCTTTAGGTTTCGTAATCCAAGGTGAATCGTCCTCAGTGAGGTCTAAATATTGAAGGTTTTGTTAAAAAAGAAAAAGAATTGAAAAAAGGTATCTCAGAAAATTTAGACTCGAGGATGAGTTTTTTTCTCAACTAAGGGAGATTGACACAGGAATGTTTTTAGATATAGACCATGAGACAAGCACAACCCAAGATTATAGCTCTTTTTCTTTGAATTAGCTGTATTTTCCTAGAGATAATTAATTTATGTATTACATATCACAAGAAAGATAAATATGTCTATTTTTTGAATAAACTTATGGAATCAAATTCAGACTTCTCTTTTGCACAAGGCTAGAAGTTTTGAATTTTTTGGAATCAATGCATCAAAACTTAATGAACAAGCTTCATATTACTAGAACGACCTATAAGTCAGGAGTTTAAAGAATTTTTATGGTGTTCAATTTGAAGTTCTCCGCATCAAGATATCATTAATGAATTTTTATGGTGTTTAATTTGAAGTTCTCCACATCAAGATATCATTAAATGAGTATTGACTGCTGACATATGCTGATCAAACCGACCTGTAAATCAAATTGTTTTTTGCTTTGTTATCTTTTAACTCATAACTGCTAAGACCTTCAATTCAAGATCGATTTGAATTCTAAATGATAGAGATCATATCATAAACTAAAAATAAAGAGGATATAATAAGTAATTTCTATGAATAATAACCACAACACAATTTTTGTTTTATTTTTCTGTCGAAGAACTTATTGTTGATGCTGTTTTTCCGCGTCCCTTCAAATAATGCCAAAACCTTTCTGCTCGCGACAAGCTCGAGCTCAAGCAGGACTGCTCTCCAACTTCGATTCCTCCGCCCTTACCGGAACGGAAATCTCCCGAACCTGCACTCACAGAAAGCAAGGTCAGGGGTCGCCGGGCATTGTTCTGCAAAACCCTCCGACGCTCAAGTCAGTAATCGGGTTGTTCTTTTTGTGTCCCTCTTAGTTAGAGAGACCGGAAAAAAAAATGGAAGGGGTCTTTTTGTTCTCCCTTTATAATAATAAATCCCCCAAAAAAATCAGAGTGGAGAAGGGGAAGAAGAAGAAGAAGAACCTGTGTAAAAATTTTCGGAACCCCTGCCACTTACCCGTCCGTTTCCTTTTATTCTCCATTTTTCCCGCATTTTCTCTTCGAGACCATCCGTTCCCGCGTCGGTGGTGTCTAGGTCCCTCTGACAGCTGGGATTAACGTGATATTCCCTGGGAATGCATGACTGTCTGGTTAGCATAGCTCACACGGCCTGATCATAGTGTCGGGCATGCGTGCGTGAAATGATGATACTGTGGGGGCGTGTGCCGGCCATCGGCAATGGGGGCCATGCCATACCGCGTGAGGTGTTGGCCAGACATCGATCAGCGCGCTGAATCATCAGAAGGGGGGATTTAACTATTCCAGGTCAGCAGTGCTCGGATCTTATCTTCTCTCCATACTGTCATTGGTGCTGCTGGCGTGGTTGGGAATTTGCAGACCTCGCGCAGGAGAGGGAGCTCGAGCTTTGATCGACCTTATACTCTTCGACCTTGACCAGCTTTAACGGGATTATGAAGACCTTGAGCAGAAGACTTAGCCTGGGCTCGAGATGGCTTGACCTCGAGATCTTTTATTCACGCCTGGTTGGACTCAAGAAGGGTTGCTCGATATTACCCAAACACCAGTCCCCCAGTTTCTTGTCTTTGGAGTGAAACGATATAAGACTGGAAACTTTTAGTAATGGGCTGACTTCCTAGCCTTTTCCATTTTCCCATGTCTTCCAGCTGTCTTTCGCTTCCATCATTTCGCATTTAATGCGGGACACGTGGATGGATCATGGCCATGCATTCGAATTTTGAAGAGATTTTTCTCGAAAAGGTCGCGTCCTTTGATCTGCGTGCCATCTGCTGAAGATACACACTTTCCCCTTTTAAAAACCCTTGATTTCTTCACTGTTCCTCCTATTGTTCATCTCTACTCTGACCCAAAAATTAACCTGCTTGCAAGTGCTTCTTCGTCTTCCTCTTCTGCGTCAGAGAGATTTCCGGCTGTATAAGCCTTTCTCTTTACTCAGGTATAAACTTCTCTCTTTTCTTCTTGTTTCTGTTCCGTTCTGTCCGGGTAGACTGTAACTCTAGGAAACAATGTAAAACCCCAAATAACCCCGTAGGATGTCACCTGAGGAGTCCTCCTCTTCCAGTGAAGTAGAACCCCTTAGCATAATCCAGGTGAGAGATTCTAGTTCGGAAGGGGCATTACCTATGGCAGAGACCTAGCCACATCAGGGGGACGGGCCAGCCAACGGTCAGAGGGTAGGGGGTACCCCATTGACTCCATGAGGTGTGAAATTACACACCAGGACCTGGATAGGCTAAGGGACACCTACTGCATATCCGATAATGTAGATTTGCGGGTGCCGGGCAAGGGTGACATACCTAGCTGCCCTCCTTAGGGGTATGTCACCTTCCACGTGGATTGCTTTAGGTAGGGGGTCAGGCTATCTCTGCAACCCTACTTTGCCCGAGTTTTGTCTAGATTCCGATTAGCTCCGGGGTAATTGAACCCGAACGGGTGGAGGGTCCTGTCTAGCCTCTTCGTTTTATGGAAATGGTGTAACTTGGTGAACCCTCGGTAGAGGAGAAAAAACACCTTTATCAGTTGAAATGCACCCTGAAGGATGCTGGGTGGTACTACCTCACCTCCAGCCTGAAGGGTAAAATGCCCATAACCGACCTCCCTACTTCTAATGGCAACTGGAAGAGCAAATTCTTATTTGTTGGGGGGGATTGGGGGCAGGCTGCACTTCTCTCCGAGGGGATCCCTTCGGTTCCACGTCATTTTTGCACTCCAGGTCGTTTATCTGTTCATCGAATTTTTATTTTGTTCATCTGCTAGCATTTGTTCTCACTATTTTTCTTTGATTGTTCCTGCAGTATGCTGGGGTGCCTGTTTTAGGATTGGGGAAGAGCTCCGAGCACACGTCAGCACAGCACTTGATAACGCAAGCTTGTGCAGGGAGTTGCTCACAGCCCAATGTTCTTTGGAGTTCGATCTGGTGTCCGAGGAAAGGATGAGGGGAGTGCTCGGTATGATGCAGAGGCCTATAGGGACCTTAGGAGAAGCGAGCATCTCTTTAGCGAAAAGGCCCCGAGCCGATACAGATGCTCTGCCTCCACCGGTTTGAGCTTCCTCTTCAGCTCAGGAGGTAGAGCGAGCAGAAGAGGGTCTACCTTGCAGGCGTTCGAGGACTGCAGCCCCGGCTCGGCCCCGATCCGAACGCGTGTAGGAGCAGGATTGGTCTAACCTTGCCGATCCCTACGTTAAGGACTTTGCCAGGATTGGTCTAAACCATCCGAACGATAAGTTTCTGGATGGGTTGGAGTCTTATGATGCTGATGAGCTGTTCGGTGCTCTCCAACGCCTCTCTTCCCGTACTGCAGCTGCTGTTACCAGATTTAAAACCAAGACTCAAGATTCTCAGAGGCAGCTTCGAGCAGAAATCCAGAGCTTGAGGCAGAGTCTTGAGCAGAAAGGTGAGGAAGCAGCGAAGCTTCGCAAGGAGAATTCCACCCTCGAGGAGAAGGCAGTGATGTCAGACTTTAGGGCCACCTAGTTCAAGAGGGAGCTGTCCCTTGACCGGGAGGAGTTACTCGAGGCTCGGAAGGACTTGGACATCCAGATATTTTCCTTTGAGAAGACCATGGAGGGGAAAACTTCTCGTCTCCAGAAGCAGGTGGATTCTTTGATGGCCCAGCTCACGACCTAGTACAACGAAGGGGTGGCTTTCAGCTACAACTGCCTCGTGTATGCCTTGTGTAAGGAGCATCCCGAGGTGGACCTGGACAAGGTCCAAGTAGGTGTTGCGCAAGCATGACATCCCAATCCAAGGGTCGGAAGCCTCCCCATCTGAGGCCCCTACTAAGTCTAGAGAATTTGCTCCTCCTGCTGCTGCTGGTGATGTTCCTCTCGCTGTTGCTGCTGATGCTCTTCCTGCTGCCAACGAGGACTCTCCCCCCGCTGCTGATGCTTCTGCTCCTCATTCTGCTGTTACCTTTGCTCCTCCTGCTACCCCTATTTCCACAACTAACTCATTGTACTCTTTTCTATGTATGAATAAAAAGTAAACATTGGGTAACTTGCTTCTGTACCCTTATGCATATACATGCATTTTATATTTATGCATGAGACTGACTCTGTACGCGTGCTAAGTAAAAAATTTTATAAGTGTTGGGCCTTAACTTGCTTCTGTATCCCCAAGCTATTACTGCTCGTGTCATCCCTTGAGTTCGGCTGAAAGCCTTCTGCTTATCTTGTGAGCTCGGCCTACTCGAGCCAGAGTTTAGCTTGTACTCGGTAGCTGTTCATTTTGCAAGCTCATTCGGTTGGAGCCTGATATTGGCTCATGTTTAACTTTTGCGTTTTCTCTTCGAGCTTTTCTTGCTCGAGCCAGTGGTTGGATTATGCTTGGCATCGTCCCGCCTCAAGTTAGGCTCTGGGACTTTCGGCATTCGAGTTTTCTTCACGAGCTTATTCTGCTCGGGTCTGCAATTGGCCACGCTGGCACCGTCCCGCCTAAAGCTAGGCTTTGGGACTTTTGGCCTTTGTGTTCTTCTTTGCGAGCTTCTCTTGCTTAAGCCTGCAATTGGCTCATGCTTGGCACCGTCCCGCCTAGAGCTAGGCTTTGGGACTTCTTGCCTTAGCATTGTCTTCGCGAGCGTCTTCTACTCGGGCATGCATTTGGCCACGCTTGGCACCGTCCCGCCTAAAGCTAGGCTTTGGGACTTCTGGCTTTCGCGTTGTCTTCGCGAGCTCCTTTTGCTCGGGCCTGTAATTGGCCACACTTGGCACCGTTTCGCCTAAAGTTAGGCTTTAGGACTTTTGGCCTTCGCGTTGTCTTCATGAGCTCTTCGCCGGCCCGTAATTAGCCACGCTGCACTGCCTCGCCTAAAGCTAGGCTTGGGACTCGGCCTCGCTGTCTTCATGAGCTTCTTCGCCGGCCTGCATTGGCCACGCTTGGCACCGTCCCGCCTAAAGCTAGGCTTTGGGACTTCGCCTCAGTTGTCTTCACGAGCTTCTTCTGCTCGGACCTGCAATTGGCCACGCTTGGTACCGTCCCGCTTAAAGCTAGGCATTGGGACTTCTGGCCTTAGCGTTGTCTTCGCGAGCTTCTTCTGCTCGGGCCTGCAATTGGCCACGCTTGGTACCGTCCCGCCAAAAGCTAGGCTTTGGGACTTCTGGCCTTAGCGTTGTCTTCGTGAGCTTGTTGGCTTCAACTTGAATAAATATTACAAATATTTTTTCTTACTTTTACACACGTTCAAGTTTTTACACATCCTCATTTTGGGAAGGAATTTGACATTAATGCTTACAAGAAAACTTACTGGAAGTATTTCACCAAGAGTTGTGCGTTCCATGGCCTCTTGACTTCTCGTCCATCCGGATGGGTTAGCCGGTATGCTCCTGGTCTGGCTATTTGAGTAACTCGATAAGGACCTTCCCAATTCGGCCCTAACACACCTTGCCTGGGGTCCTTCGTGTTCTGATTAACTTTTCTGAGTACCCAATCCCTCACTTGGAACCAGCGGATGTGCACATTCCGGTTGTAATAGCGAGCCACTTTCTGTTGGTACTCTGCGATCTTTGCAACGACCCTTTCCCTCTTCTCTTCCAGCAAGTCCAACCCTGCACACATCTGCTCGTTGATTTGCTCCTCGTTGAAGTGCTTTGTTCGGTGCGTCCCTATTCCTACTTCAGCAGGAACAACTGCCTCATGCCCAAACTCCAAGGAGAATGGGGTCTCTCCTATGGCCATTTTGTGTGTGGTTCTGTAAGCCCACAAGATGCCATGCAGCTCGTCCACCCAGGCTCCATTCTGCTCGCCGAGCCTGGTCTTTAAGAGACGTTTTATGGTCTTTTTCGCAGCTTCTACTTGCCCATTGGCCTGCGGGTGTGAGGGGGAGCAAAACTTCAGCTCTATCTCCATGTTTTGGCAGAAGTCTCTAAACTTGTTGTTGTCAAACTGTCTCCTGTTATCCATGACCAATGCATGAGGAATCCCATACCTGCAAATTACATTTTTCCAAATGAAGTCAGTGGTCTTGCTCTCTTTGATACTACTCAAAGCTCCCACTTCAACCCATTTGGTGAAATAATCGATGGTCACGACGGCATGTGTTGCAGATGCTCTCCCCTTCGGCAGTGGCCCAATCAAGTGTATCCCCTATTGAGCAAATGGCCACGGTGAATTCATTACCGTGAGGTTCTTTGGAGGCTGAGTAAGGTAATTGGCAAAACTTTGGCAGCTCTTGCAGCTTCTGGTCTTCTCTTGGGCATCTTGATGCATGCGAGGCCAAAAGTTTCCCTACATCAAAAGCCAAGGACCTCGCGCCCGAATGATTCCCGCAAATTCCTTCGTGTATCTCTCGGAGGACATAATCAGCTTCCTCCTGGTCTAAACACCGCAGCAAGGGGAGAGTGTATCCCCGTCTGTACAAAACCCCATCGATGAGAGTATACCTGGCCGCTTTACACTTCAACTTCCTTGCTTGCTTCTTATCGGCTGGCACTATCCCTTCCTTGAGGTAAGAAACAATTGGTTCCATCTAACTGCTGCTCGACGATAAACTCAGTACCTCGTTTTCCTGCTCGAGGCTCGAGCAAGTCTTGACTTCTAACGGGATGGACCTTGGTATTTTGGGTCGGAGGTGGCGGCCATCCGAGCTATCATATCAGTTCAAAAATTTTTCCCCATCGAGATCTGCTCCACCTCGACTGCTCGGAAGCTATTAATCAGATGCCTTACCTTCCGAAGGTAAGCCTCCATCTTCTCGCCTTTCGCTTGGAAGCTTTTGTTGAGGTGGTTTGCCACCAGCTGTGAGTCTGTCTGAAGCTTCACCTCTTTTGCCTTTACTACTAAGGCAAGCTTCAATCCAGCAATTACAGCCTCATACTCTGCTTGATTGTTGGTGACTTCAAACTCCAGATTCACAGCATACTGCATCTCAACCCTTCAAGACTGAGAAGCACAATTCCTGCCCCTGCTCCTTGGTCCTCGTTTGAGCCATCGACCGTGACTGTCCAAGCACTGGTTGAGGCCAAGGGATCTGGTGGATGCTCACTCTCCATCTCTCCATTCCTTTCTGTGCACTCGACCACGAAATCAGCTAAGGACTGAGCTTTTATGGCTGCTCGAGGTTGGTAGCTGATGTCGAATTCACTGAGCTCCACCGACCATTTCACCAACCTTCCAGAGGTTTCTGACTTGTGCAAAGTTTGCCTGAGCGACTGGTTCGTTAGAACCGTTACCGAATGCTCCTGAAAATAAGGCTTCAGCTTTCGGGCTGCTGTTACCAGGGCCAGTGCCCATTTCTCCATTAGCGGATATCGAGTTTCAGCTTCCAGCAAAGCTCTGCTTGTGTAATAAATGGGGTACTGTACCCCTGACTCTTCTCTACCAGAACCGAGCTCGTTGCCCATTGGGACACAGATAAATACAGAAACAGAACCTCTCCTTCTCGAGGCGTTGACAGTAAGGGGGCCTTCAACTGTTGGAATACCACTTCGCACTCTTGTATCCATTTTGTCTTCTTCCCTTTCCTCATTTCCTGGAAGAAGACCCGACATTTATCCGTGGCCCGGGATATGAACCTGTTGAGGGATGCCAATTTGCCTGTCAGACTTTGTATCTTCTTGAGGGTACGCGGGGACATCATCTCTACAACTGCCCTTATCTTTTCCGGATTGGCCTCGATCCCCCTGTGGCTGACCATGAAGCCCAAAAAATTTCCTGAACCGACCCCAAAAAATTTCCTTAAGAGTGCAAAGGTCTCCTCCAAATGCCCTACATGCTCCTCCGCGTCCTTTGACTTGGTTATCATATCGTCCACGTACACTTTCATCGTTCGACTAATCAAAGGCTTGAAAACCTTGTTCACCAGCCTCTGGTATGTTGCCCCCGCATTCTTTAGGCCGAAGGGCATGACCTTGTAGCAAAACACGCCTTGGTTGGTGATGAAAGTTGTGCACTCCTCGTCTGGACGATGCATAGGAATTTGGTTATAACTTGAGAACGCATCCATGAAAAGAAGCAGCCCGTGTCCCGCTGTGGAGTCCACCAGTTGCCTTCTTTACCAGTATTACATTCGAAATCCATTCGGGGTAAAAGACTTCCCTTATGAATCCAACCTTCAGCAGCTTCTCCACCTCGCAATTTATAGCCTCGTACCTCTCTTGGTTGACGCACCTCCTTTTCTGTCTTACCGGCTTAGCGCCCTTCTTTATCGCCAACCTGTGACATGCCACCTCTGGGTCAATCCCAGGCATGTCCTCGTGTGTCCAGGCAAATACGTCAGAATGTGCTCGCAGGCACTCGACCTGCATTTTCCCTACCGTTCGCTAATGCTCGAGCCGATCCGGACATTCTTCCTGGCTCGCTTTGCCATATTTCAACTTCTTCTAATTCCCTACCGGCTTCGCCTCCCATTTCTAGACTCCCCTCGAGTCCAGGTGATGTTATCTCGCATGGTTTCCTTAGTCGCTACAAAGATAATGACTCCTTGCTACCCTCTGGTTGCCTTTTACGACCCTCACAGCCCCATTCACTCGATACTTCAGGGCCAAGTAGTGGATGGATAGCATGGACTGGCTGATCCTCATGAACGGTCTCCCCAGTATTGCTTGGTAGGGGCTAGCTTTATCCACCACCACAAAGTCTAACATCATATTCTTTTCAAAGGGCCTCGAGCCCATGTTCACAGCCAGTTTGATGATTCCCAGAAGTATCAACTTCCCTTCCCTGAATTCTTTCAAGGAAGTGCTCGTCTGCTCGAGACTCGCACTTGCTATTCCCAAATCCTCAAGCGTGGATTTGAAGAGAATGTCCACCGAGCTTCCTGAATCCACAAATATCCGGTCGACCTCCTTATTGCCAATGTTTGCCTTTACGACCAAGGCATCCTCATGGGGGTACTACACCCCTTCTTCGTCCTCCTCTATCCACATGATGGGCACTTGCCGTACCTTAGCCTTTTTTGCAGTAGGTGGGGCGAACAAAACCTCCCGGCTGGCAGCGGCATATCTGTAATAGTTCTTTCGGGCCTTGTTTGAATTTCCTACCATCGTGGGCCCTCCTGAGATCACCCTTGTAGCCGGTGTTTCCAAATCTATTTCATAGGCTCGGTCATCTTCATCTAATTGTTGCTCGACAACTGGATGTCCTCCTTCAATGAACTCGTTCAAATACCGGTTCCTAACCAGATCCTCCACCTGGTTCTTCAAATCCCGGCATTGTGACGTTGAATGGCCGTGGTCACCGTGGAAGTGGCAGAACCGTCCTCTATCTTGTTTACCTGCCGGTTTAATCATCGGTGTCGGGGGGCTCAACAGTCCTCGCTTCTCTGCCACTTGAAGTATCACTTCGAGAGACACCTTCAACTTTTGGTATTGCCCGTAGGAGGGGCTCTGCTCCACCACCTGTATCGCCCGATCCCTTGGGAAACTTCCTGGTGGGGGAGGTAACGGACGGTCTGCTCTGTTGTGGTTCATCGCAGGTCTGCTTGGTGATTGGTTGTGGGATGGGTAGTCGTCGTGACGCTTATACTCCTTGCAATCCCTACCGAGACCCGTGGGTTGCACGGAATCATCCGCGGATGGGAGCTCTCTTAAGTGGTCGTAGGAACAACCCGGTCCCTCATCACTTTTGAAGTCAATGCTCCTCGGACTGGACCTCCTTTTTCTTTCCTCTTGGTTCCGCTGCCCTGTTCACTTCTCAACTTCGCAGCTTTTTCCTCTTCGATGACCATGTCCATCTTCACCTGCTCATACGCATTGGAATATGAATGGATTGAAGGACTCCATAAATTGTACCATGGTCTCTCCATCCTGATTTCATCCTTCAGCCCCCTCAACGCTTGGGAATGGTTAAACGCACCCAGATCTAAAACCGATCTGTGGTGCCTCTTGACAAACTCCTGAGGGGTTCTCCCTCCCTCTGTCTCATCTCCGACAATTCCATCATATCGTCTTCGGGAGTCACTGCGCCCTGAAACTGCTCTGCAAATTCCCAACACATCTGTTCAAAGCTCAGGATGCTTCCCCGCAGCAGCCTGCGGTACCATTCTCTTGCCCTTCCTTCAAGAGTGAGTTGGAAGGCCCTGCATCTCTAGGCTGCTGACAGGCCATGCACCCCTGTCATGTCGTTGAACCGTTCTATGTGCACCATGATCTCCGTTGAGAGTGGGGAACGGAAGTCACGTGGGATCGTGACACCCATGATCTCCGTTGAGAGTGGGGACTCGTTGTCCAGTATTATCCTCCAACTTGGACTTTTTTCGTTTCCCCGAAGGTCCTCCACAACTTGTGCCAACCTACGCACCTTCCTCTCTAACTCTTCCGCGCGGGAGGTTGGTGCTGTATCCTGCAAATGCTGATGGGACCCCCTTTTCTCCATGTTCGTCTCCTCCCTCCCGGCAACATTTGGTATTCTCAGCCTCTGGGCTTTGTCCCCCGCATGCTCCCTGACAGGTGCATTCCCACGGCTGGATTCAGGAACGTCGTTGCATGCTTTCCTCTATCCCTCCATGACTTCTTGTAAGAGGGACGTCAATACTTCCATTTGTTTCTCCATCCGATCCATTCTCTCCTGGATCTCTCTATTATGAGCCTCATTGGCCACTTCCCTTAGAGTCACCGACTCCTCCGGGCTTACTCCTCTTCTGCTTTTTCCTCTCATCGTTGCGTTGTCTCTTCTGAATGTGTTTGGAAATCAGGCTTTTTGAACTGATCCCCACAGACGGTGCCAAAAATGTTTTTTCCGCGTCCCTTCAAATAGTGCAAAAAACCTTCTGCTCGCGACAAGCTCGAGCTCGAGCAGGACTGCTCTCCAACTTCGATTCCTCAGCCCTTACCGGAACGAAAATCTCCCGAACCTGCACTCACAGAAAGCAAGGTCAGGGGTCGCCGGGCATTGTTCCGGCGAAAAACCTCCAACGCTCAAGTCAATAATTGGGTTGTTCTTTTAGTATCCCTCTTAGTTAGAGAGACCAGAAAAAAAAAATAGAAGGGGTCTTTTTGTCCCCCCTTTATAATAATAAATCCCCCCAAAAAGTCAAAGTGGAGAAGGAGAAGAGGAAGAAGAAGAACCTGTGTAAAAATTTTCGGAACCCCTACTACTTACCCGTCCGTTTCCTTTTATTCTCCATTTTTCCGTCCTTTCTCTCCGAGACCATCCATTCCCGCGTCGGTGGTGTCTGGGTCCCTCTGATAGCCGGGATTAGCGTGATATTCCCTGGAAATGATGACATTGTGGCGGAGTGTTCTGGCCATCGGCAACGGGAGCCATGCCATACCACA
>CM046817.1:8355092-8509003 GCA_025617385.1 Murraya koenigii | reverse complement strand
GGGGATTTAACTATTCCAGGTCAGCAGTGCTCGAATCTTATCTTCTCTCCGCACTGTCACTGGTGCTACTGGGTCGTGGTTGGAAATTTGCAGACCTCGAGCAGGAGAAGGAGCTCGAGCTTTGACCGACCTTATACTCTTCGACCTTGACCAGCTTTGACGGGGTTATGAAGACCTCGAGCAGAAGACTTAGCCTGGGCTCGAGATGGGTTAACCTCGAAATCTTTTATTTACGCCTGGTTGGACTCGAGAAGGGCTACTCGATATTACCCAAACACTTATAATTGAAACTTTTGTTTAGTGGCTATATGTTGCCATTGTAGTAAATCACTTAACATGTAAAACTGAAGATAATATCCATTTCACATCTAATCATAACGTTTTAGTAGGTCCGCCTTCGACAAAGGTGATTTTTTCGTATCTAAATCCAATCGGCGACAAATTGTTGATGGTTGAAGCTTGCGAGAACACTTCATTATCTTCTCCTTTGTTATAGGTGAGTCTCTTGTCTCCAAGAGGAGACTGCTTGTTGATGGTCGGAGTTCCCTCAGCAGAGCTGGGTCCATCACCTTATAATCTAGTTCAACAATGATCTTCTCCAAGATTTCACTGTTCAACAAGAGTCTCAGAAGCTCAACTTGGTTCGCTCTCCCATAAAATTCACTCATTCTAATCCATTTTAAACTTGGAGGTAGAATTAGCGATTCAAACTGTTTCGGAATCAACCCAGTCTCCCCTCTGATGCAGTCAGCAAATGTTATATAAAGAGATTGAAGAGTAGATGTGCAATTTAGTAGACAAGCCATGACTCCAATGTCATCATCCTCAGCTCTCAGTCCAAGCTCCAAATGCTTGAGATTACAAAACTTCGGCAAACGCTCCAATAAATTTCTTTCATATCGTAAATGCTGCATGCATGATAAACAAAAGGTTAATTAATTATTACCAGGTTAGCTAATCCAAAACCTTATATATAAAATAAAATACAGATATCTATCTGTACCTTAACACACGTGTGCCGTAGGTGAAGAATCTTTACGCATGAAAGCATTCTAATGAATGTACTGACTCTCCCATCCGAGTTAAAATCGGGAAGTTGCAAGTAAATATCCGCTTCAACTAATTTGGAACAAATACTTAAATCAGATTCATTATCTGAAAAGGACATGTAAGCACCACAATGGAAAAGGAATATATTTTCAAGATTGGGGCTTTTGACCAGATGATGACTAAAGGTCCTGGGGAGAATGAATTCTGACAGTTGCAAGTTCTTCATCTTTGGGAAGAAAAAATTATCAGGAAACCAAGCCATTGCACCTCCGGCTCTGAGTTTCAGTGTCACCAAAAAATGACAACTAAAAATGCAGGATGGACAATCACGTAAGTGATGATCTCTAGTCATCAAGAGACCAAGCTCGAGATCAAGCTCCTCCAATGAAGCACTAAATGCTGCTACACAACTAGTCCAAATATCAGAAGCATCCTCTGAGCACTTAAGTGCGAATCTGATTATACTCGACTTTTTGTCACGCCTTTGCAGAAAATACTCAAGGAATTTAATAAACCTATGACGGGTGATAGAATAACGTTCTAGGAAATTAACAAACATACGCCTGGTAGTAAAATCTCGTTCTTGAAATTTAAGATATGGTAGAGACTTCCATAACTCTCGCCATCGTTTTGACACTAGACTGGTTTGTACAACTTCTTTTACGGGAATAAAAGAGAGGATGTGATGAAGAATTGAATCATGCAGTGGACTTATTCGATCTGAATCCTTCTTCTGTTTCTGATGAGTTTCCATCGTTGGAAATCAGGTTGTTTCCTGATGATGAAAAGCACTTTTTTATGTTATACCTATGTCGGTATATCTTTGAAAGCCGAGAATCAACCAACCGTCGGTATATCTTTGAAAGCCGAGAATGAACCAAAAGACAAATTCGTAGCCCAGGTGACTCACAGCCTCCCAAAAAACAAGCGCAGTTATTTAATTATTTAAGCAAGTGTCTTGCTCGATTACAAAAACAAGAAAAGAATACAGCATATTTATATTAGTTGTAGTTAATCCTATTCCTTATAAACTTATAATTTCTAATGAGAGAAAGGAATATGACTCTAACAAGAAAATATAAAATAAATCCTAATGAAACTGAAAAAAAAAAAATAACTTGGATTCTAACAATGACCCTACTTGCCTACATGACGAAACAAAGCAAATACTTGAAAAAATATATATTAGAAAGCACAAGCAAGAAACAAAAACAGGTCAGATATTATTACCTTGCTATCTAATAACCTAGTTAATTAATAATAATGCTTTTACCAGCAATTGATGCTCTGGTCTGCTTGATCGGGATTCAAAAGAGTGTTTTATTTTATATGTGTATATAAATACATACATACATATATATATATATATGTACATATATATATATATAAATATATATTAGAAAGCACAAGCAAGAAACAAAAACAGGTCAGATATTATTACCTTGCTATCTAATAACCTAGTTAATTAATAATAATGCTTTTACCAGCAATTGATGTTCTGGTCTGCTTGATCGGGATTCAAAAGAGTGTTTTATTTTATATGTGTATATAAATACATACATACATACATATATATATATATATATATATATATATATATATATGTACATATATTATGCAAACAGTACAATTATCGGATCCTGCGAAGAGAGTTCTATATAGTTTAGGATTGTTGGACGTTAAATTAAAATTCTATTAGGAAATCTTCAATGATTTTGTGAACCGGACAATTGTTTATTTTAAAGATATTGAATTTAGATCAGATCAGAATACTCGAATGTGAATTATTGATTTATACCATACACATATACATCCAAATTCCTAAACTATCGGATCTATTTGAGTTCGATAATCTTGCTATCCTATTTTCTGCAGATAAATTTTTGGGCATAACAAATAAATAAATTAGTGCAATTTACTGTACTTAACATGATAAAAACTTATAATTTTATAATAAAAGTCGAGATCCTCTTTAATGGCTTAATATTTTGGACTACCGGTATCTATCCGTTAATTTGTTAGAAGCCTCGAATTGCTTGATATTATTATTTTTACCTAAAAAATACACAAAAATACACAAAATCAAATATTTAAAAATACAGTTAGAAATTCATAATATATTACATAATTATAAATATAAATTATAATAAAGCACAAAATAACATTTATATTACGTTAAAAATCTAAAATTTTTAACACTAATCATACCCCCAACTAGCTCTTTGCTAGCCCCTAGCAATTAAAGCGCTATATTAAATTAAGATTTACAAAATTCACATGTAAGTAAATAATTGTTCATCTAGTATCTAAACTACCAAATAAATAAATTCTCCCAAAATTAATTTATTTTAGCTTTTTGTCATTCACTTATTATTCAGGATATCATCAAACCTTCTTTCGTGCTCAAGAAATTAACAAAATGCTATGGAGCTTTATTAAAAGAGAACAATAATTTTTGTTTTATTGATTTATCAGAGAAAATATTTTATTAGGCAGCAGATTATTCACACAATTTAAAAATATTGTATCTTCAATCCATGTAGCGAGCTTTAGGTCAATGACCCCCAGACCAGTTGGCCTTAGGACACTAAGTATTAAAACACCTCTACGGACTTAATTACTCGGATTTTCATATAATAAGCAAGCACTATATCTACAGCCTATATAGCGAGCTTTAGGCCAATAACTCCCAGACTAGTTGGTCTTAGGGTACTAAGTGTTAAAACACCCCTATATACTTAATTACTCAGGTTTCAGATATAACAGAATTAAACACATTTATTATTATTATTATTATTATTATTATTATTATTATTTCTTCTTCTTTTTTTAAATTTTTTATACTTTCCATCACCTTGGACATGTTTTCCGATAAATCAAGAGAACCAAATATTGAAAAAAATTTTAACTTACAACCCACTAACATGTGTCATAGTGTGTGTGTGATACGAATGATTTAATAAGACTTGTATAAATAAATAAATGACAAAAAAATGGTTTGATGAGTGATTACTAAAGGAGAATTCACAAATTTCAGTAATTGAAAGAAAATGGAACAAAAACAACTTATTATGAATTTCAAAATTAGAATATAATATAAACTAGACTATTAGGATGTGTCTTAAAAGTAATAACTTTTTACACAACTATCCTAGACAATAAAATAAGTTTGTTGTTTTTTATTTTTTTATAAAACAAAACTAATACACGTATTTATAATTTACTTCAATTATCCCACCTTCCAACATAATTTAAACATTTATTCTTAACATTCCATAAATTAAAGATATGCATGCAAAAGTATGAAAAATATAAGGAAATACAAATATAAAAGAAGAAGTAGAGAATATCATACCTGAATTAGTTGCAGAAGCATAAAAGAGATTATTATTTTTTTTTTAACTCTGGGACAAGAGGATGCGTTTTTAGAGCCACTACACTCCATATTCAGCCATCTTCAGTTCAAAATTTATCCAAAGTTAGTTTTTACAACCTAAATTATTAAAAACATCATTAGGATTGACACATTTCACAACTGTCAACTATTCTCTTCCCCTAGCCTGAATGAGACACTATCCTTAATATTTTAAAGTAAATAAGTAGAGTTTAGAAGACATTACATGACCACTGTAATAAGAAATATTTACAAACAGAGAGTTAAATCTAATTTACATTTTTTTACTACTGTTACTATTACATCATCGGTCGATCAATCTAATGCCAAGGTCTGGTGGTCATCGTTCCCAAATTGGATGTGATTTATAACTTTGAATCAAACTTTTTAAGTGAAACTTCACACGTAAAAGAGATTGGAGATGGGTCAAGAGGATCTTTCTAATTGAAATACTCATGACATAAAATGAAAATGATGAGAGAAAATAAAATTGTCAAATAAAAATACTTAAGTAAGAAACATTATAATGCTTAATAGATGTGCTGTGTAAATTAATAAAAATAATTAAAAACTCAAACGGCGAAATAATTATAAAACAACATGATTAAAAAAAATTAGTTGCGCATTAAAGATTTAATCAAGATTTGGTGGGTCACTCAAGTTGATTTCAGTGTCTTATTCACGTAGTTAGTATTCTAAATATGGTTTTAATCTTTGACCATTAACTTTAAACATGACATCATTCTTTGGATTCTCAATTTCTATGGCCCTATATAGATATACACATTTTATAACAAATGGGCCACTGCACCTTGACTTTAACATTTCTGAGAATAAATGAAGACGAGAATATAAAACAAAAATTTTTGACCAATCTCAAATGTTTTCCAAAAAATTCTTTTATCATGAAAAGCTTTGGTTCTTGACTTTATAATTCTAGAATTTTCATATGCGTCATTACTTAATTCCTCAAGTTCATTCAATTGCAACTTACGTAATTTATAAGCATTATCAAAGTTTGCATTACAAGTTTTAATAGCTCAAAACACTTTATGCTCAAGTTCAACTGGTAAGCGACAAAGTTGTTCATAAACTAGAAGATAAGGAGACATTCCTAATGACGTCTTAAATGCAGTTCGGTAGGCCCAAAGTGCATCAATAAGTCTAAGAGACCAATCTTTTAGACTTAGGTTAACTATCTTCTCTAAATTTCGTTTTATCTCCCTATTTACTAATTCAACTTGACTGCTTATTTGAGGATGATAAGGTAGCAACTGTTGGGATTATGTGCTCTTTAAAGCATATTGAATTTCTGATTAATAAAATATTTAAGGTATTTATTCAGATATCTTAAATTACATTAATATTTTGAGTAAAATCCATTTAATCATATTATATGTATTTATGCGATCACCATGTAGATTCGTAGAAGACATAAATACAAGTTACCTCATGATTAAATAAATTAAGTTCGCAGTTGATAAATAAAGTTGGACACTTTATTTAGGTATAGACTGTAATAAATTCATTGAATGATTTATCTTAATCATGCATGAATTTATTGATGCAGTATGACTACTTTGAGCTGGATCACATATGAGATTTAATTAACCTAATAATAACTGTCAGACTTATTAAATCTCATAAGCATTGATTTACTGTAATCTTAATCTTGAGTTAGTTATAATTTCATGATTGTAGCTGTTATTTTATTTGAGTCACCAATGGGCACGACATACACATGTAGTCAAGATTACCCAGTATCTTGGTGGGAGCAATTGCAAGTATTAAAATTATTGATTAATAATACAAAATTTATACAACACATCTCTTGATGGGTTTTCAATACTTGATCATAGAATTCTCTGGGCAGAGTGCATCAATATAAATAAGTATGTTGAAAATGATCATTAGAGAAAACCAGTAAGTATCAAGGAACAAGATGTAATTAAATTGATTAGATAATTAAGATATCAATTTAAATTAATGATGTGGTACAAAGGATTGTGCAGTAAAGAAATCAATGTGGCTTGGGCGAATTATTATTCGAACATACAATTATACAGGTCAGTTCCAATCTTATAGTAAAGTAGAATTGGAATTAAATAATTATATTTGCTTAATTACAAATTTAATTATTGTAGCCACTATTGTATATTCCCAAATGATCCTTGAGTTAGCTCATTTAATTGACAACACCATCACTGGACCCAAAAGTAAGAAAACTGGCTTATTAAGTGAAAATCATAATTATAATATTTGTTAAGGCCTATTATGTTATATTTTGTATGAGATCGGTCCTAAAGGTTTTAATTGAAAAAATTAAGAAAAACTTGATTTTATCCCTGCAATTGGTATCAGAGCCATCTCATAATAATATATAAGGATTTCGTAAGAAATCTATCTTGTTTATTATGTATTAGAGTGGCACAATTTATTTAGATATATATTATTTGTTAATATATGAATAAAGAATAATTGGATTGTCTCAATTCATGGTTAGAAATTTGTCCGTATTGTTTTTGGATATGTAACAAAAGGGGTGGTCTGTTATCACCATGATTTTCTTTTGGTTTTTTTTTTTGTTTTAGAATTTTTGTAAGCCATTGGCGTTAGGAATCTGTAACAAAAATTTATAGAAACTTAAAAAAAAGGGGGGGATAGATGCCGAAAAAGAACCACAGCACCCACGGAGCCAACAACACCAGGAGCAATAGCGAGCAGCCAGCGCAGCACTAGGTAGCGCGCGTAGCTCGTGCAGGACGCAGCTCACGCGGTGCGAGGCTAATGTCTGGCGTTGGCATGTGGCTTGTTTCCGGCTTGACAGCGGTGAGTGCTCACTAAAGAAAAGATGAACGGCAGCTGCTATGTTTTGGTGATGGCAGTTGGAGAAGAAAAATATGAAATTAGGGTATTTGAGTGGTAATTATCACTCAGACCCTTAATTTCTGTAATATTTTTAGTTTTGGCAAAATTAGTATACTATTATGCATTTAAGTTCAGAAACGGTTTTGGGCTTGGTAAATCCTAGTTTTAAGTCCAATAAAATTAGGGCTTAATGGATTAAAATGCATGGATATAGTTTAACAAATTAAGTTTATTTTTTGTCCAAAAGTTTTACTTAAAATTTTTTTTATTTTCTTTAAAATTAAAAATTTAGACCAATAATAAATTAAAGCCCATATTAGCAAAATCCATCAACAAAGATAATCCAATGGAAGAAAAAATTGACAAGACGCCCAATGAAGATTAGGCTTAAGGTTAATTTTTTTTATTTTTTATTTTAGGAAAACCATGAATTGAGATTATTTAATTTTCTATATGTTGTGTTTTGGATGCCATAATAACATGTCATATGGAATAGCTAGTGCTACTCTGTGCATAATGATATATGCCGTTCATATAACATGAATTTGTTTATATTGTTTGAAATTTGCAAATGCTTGATAATATAAGATATCACTTAGATAATATTATAGGAAGCATGCAATTAACAATATATATATATTTTAAAAGGAAAAACCAACTTTAAAATATTGAGTGGATGAGAGAAGATTCAAGATAATTTTCCCACAGGCTTTATTGTTAGTTCAATAATAAAATTATATATATATACCTTAACTTCATGATACGGTGATGCTCCCTACGGAGGGTATATATATTAGACATTTTATTTGATAAATTTCCTTAAAGATAAGATCGAAATATTTTTCGATCTGTTAATTACCCTAAAGGTGGCTGCATGATATGAGAAATACGTAGATTAAAACAATAGTTATACACTCAATAAAATTTGTTATTAACCTTCCCAACGAAGCTCTGTTAACAAAATTTTGGCCCTCAAAATATAACAATAGTTATTTATCATGTTATGACATGAAAGTAAATAATCTAATGGTTAATTGGATCCGGTAAGTGACCGCATGACTTCCCCAACGGATAGCTTGCTAAAGCGGTACTAGATTATCGTTACAATAAAATAAAATGCATTTATGCTTTTTTACATTTTAGATTTTCATTGTGAATGTTATATCAATGTATTTATGCATGTATGTTTTATTTTTCAGAAAATGTCTTCCATCAACACACTATTAATTATTCTGGTTAAAAATGAACTTAATGGTGAAAATTACTTAGATTGGAAACGAAATCTATTTAATATTCTCACTGCTAAAGACTAAAAATATGTTATGACCCAGTAATGCCCTCCAGTACCAACGTTATACGATTATAAAAATTAGAGGGAGTCTTATGAGAAATGATGCGAAGCTAACAAAATAGCTAAGCGCTATTTATTGGCTTCGATTTCTATGGAACTACAGAACAAACTTCGGAGCATGGAAACAGCCACTGAAATATTGGCTAGTCTCCATCATATGTTTCGGCAGAATACTGATTTTGCCAGAGAAGCAGCGTTAAAACGTGTCACAGACACCAAGATGGAAGAGGGTACAAGAGTTCGTGATCATGTCCTCAAAATGATGGACTATTTGAATGAAGTTGAGATTCATGGTGTTGAGATCAATGATAAAACAAAGATTAACATGGTGATTAAATTTTTACCTTATACATTCAGAGAGTTTAAGGTCAGCTATATCTTAAGTAATAAAGATATGAGCTTAGTTCAATTGACGTACGAATTACATGCTATAGAAGAATATTATCATAACAAGAAACTTCCTGAAAAAGAATTTTCTTTAAAGCTTAACTCAAAAGAAGAGACTAAGCAGGAAAAAATTCAGGATAAGAAAACTGTCTATCAAAAAAGATGGCAAGTCAAAAGGCAAGTGCTTCAAGTGTAGATAGAAGGGTCATCGGAAGAAAGATTGTCCTAAAATTATTAAAATCAGGTATAGAAAATCTTTAAGCTTCCAAATTAGTTCAGTTTCTATTGATTAATGCAATAGTGGATTCCGAGATAACTAATTTTATTTGTAAATTCATTTATTTGGTTTTCAGGAAACCAAGAGATTAACTGAAGAAGGCTTTAAACTACAGTAGAGAAGGATACTAGTATATATTAGCTGAGAAAACTATATCAATTTTATAAGACTTTAAGTTTTGATATTTGTCTTTGTGTTCCAAACATTAGAGGAATTTAATTTCGGTGGCTTGTTTTTAATAAACATGAGTGCATTATTATTTTTGGATCCTCTGTTAATAACTTATTTTGGTATTTTACAAAAACAATTAATATCATATAAGTCTATTGATCTATTCAAAGCAAGATATAATGATAAAGAGTATATGCATTTATCTAAGAAAAGAAATGTTTCTTTTAAACCAATAGCACCTCTAATATTTATGCTTAAATCATATAAACTATAATAAGATTTCATGAAAATGATTAATAATAGGTCTTTCCTAACCTATTGAGTTTGATCATTGATACTCTACAAATCTTATTTAGAAGAGTAATATGACAAGGTAGCTCCTTTTGAGCTAAAAGAAAGCATAATATTGTATGGATTAGTGCATACAAATGGATGCGGACTAATTAGTTTACATGTTAGAAGAGGTTATGAGTATTCTATCAATCTTATTGATGAATATTCATCACATTTATGTTTTTCTAAGTGCGTCATGATTCTATGGATTTTAAAAATTCAAAAGAATACATGGATAAGACAAAGAAGCAATTAGACAAGAACATAAAATAGCTTCGTTCTGATCAAAGTAAAGAATATCTCTCTAGAGAATTCAAAGTCTATTTGGATATAAAATGAGATAAACTCCCATATATAATGAATATTGTGACATAATAGTGTCATTATATGAAGAAAAAAGATTCTTTTGGATAAGAAAAGAAATATGCCTAGTAATTTATTATTTACCTTTTTTTATTCTTGATACTAGTATTTGAAACTGCATAGACTATTGAACCTAGTTTCATCTATATCGGTGCCTAATACTCCATAGAATTATGGAAATGTCACAAACATAATTTATGACACATCTATAGTTGAAGATTCAATAGTATTTATACTAAAATCATAGATAGAAAAGATGGATTTATGTTCAAAAGTTTGCTTTTTTTAGGTATTCTAAAGGAATAAAGGAAAGTCTAATTTATAGACTTTAAGATACGAATGTATTTGTAACATACACTATACTTTCCTTGAGGAAGACTATATAAATGACTTATAACTTAAGAGTAAGGTAAAACTAGAGAAATCATAAAGAGATCAAATTGATGCTCAGTTTTCTATTTATGTATAATAAATATAGAAAAGAGCAAGAATGATTAACAAAGGATTATTCCTGAACAATCATCACTTTTATAATCTCGTCGTAGTGGGAGGGTAACTAGATTACTAAACAAGATACATGTTATTGGGAGAAAACTATACGGCTATCTCAAATGAACATGTATAAAATCCCACTAGTTACAATGAAACTCTAATAGATAGTAATGTTGAACATTGAAAAATGGTTATAAATCAAGAAATAGAATCTAAGTATTCCAATAAAGTCTGGGAACTTGTAGAGACACTAAATGGGGTAAAACCCATTGGATGCAAGTGGATCTATAAGAGGAAAAGAGGAGTAAACAGAAAGATTGGAACATTTAAAGCAAGATTATTAGTCAAATGGTTCGCTCTAAAAGAGGGAATCGATTATAAGGAAACATTTTTCCTATTACTATGCTTAAATCCATCAGAATTCTGCTCTTTATTACTGCATTGCTAGATTCTGAAATTTACCAAATAAATTTCAAGACTGCCTTTCTTAATGGGCATTTTGAAAATGACATCTTTATATAGTAACCAGATGGATTCATACAAAAAGGCTAAGAACAATTGGTATGCAAATTGCAGAGATCCATATATGGATTAAAGTAAGCATTTCGATCATGGAACATCAGATTTGATCAAGCAATGAAATCGTTTGGATTCATTCAGAATATTGATAAATCATGTGTGTACAAGAAAATTCAGGAAAAATCTATAGCCTTTCTAATTCTTTATTTAGATGATATTCTCCTTATCGAAAATGATGTACGAGTATTGACTACTATAAAGAGTTGGCTAGCAAAACAATTTGATATGAAAGACCTGGGAGAAGCTAGTTATATTCTTGGCATCAAGTTACTACGAGACTGGAAGAATAAAACGATAACTTTATCTCAAATGGTCTATATCGATAAGATATTGGCTAGAATTAGCATGGTAAATTCCAAAACTGGTTTGTTACTATTCATACATGGAATTTTATTCTCTAAGAATCAATCACCTAAAACTTCTGAGGAGATAGAGAAAATGAGACGAGTTCCCTACGCAGAAGCTGTGGGAAGTCTCATGTATGCCATGCTTTGCACTAGACCAAACATATATTTTACGATTGAGATGGTTAGCAGATATCAATCTAATCCTAGACCTGAACACTGGACTATTGTCAAGCACATAATAAAGTATCTGAAAAGAACTAAGGATTCTATACTTGTATATTCTGGTGATGAACTTACTCTAGTGGGTTATACTAATTCCGACTTTATGTCAGATAAGGATTCTAGAAAGTCTACTTCTAGCTATGTGTTCTATATTAGAAAGTAGAGCTATTAGTTGGAGGAGTGTGAAACAATCTTGTATCGCAGACTCCACAACAGAAGCTAAATATGTGGTTATATCTGAGGCTGCAAAAGAAGCGGTATGGCTTCACAAATTCCTTCAAAATCTTGAGGTGGTATCTACTACAAATGCACCACTTAAATTATTTTGTGATAATAGTGGTTCAGTGGCTCAATCAAAAGAACCAAGGAACCGTAAGAAACAAAAACATATTGAGAGGAAGTATCATCTTATAAGGGAATAGTATAGAAACATTATCACCTACACTTAGAGTCCTACAGTATGTGCAATATGCCAGATATGCTTTGAGAGCTAGTGGGAGATTGTTGGGATTATGTGCTCTTTAAAGCATATTGATTTTCTGATTAATCAAATATTGGAGGTATTTATTCAGATATCTTAAATTGCATTAATATTTTGAGTAAAGTCATTTAATCATATTATATGTATTTATGCGATCACTATGTGGATTCGCAGAAGACATAAATACAAGTTATCTTATGATTAAATAAATTATGTTCGTAGTTGATAAATAAAGTTGGACAGTTTATTTAGGTATAGACTGTAATAAATTCATTGAGTAATTTATTTTAATCATGTATGAATTTATTGATGTAGTATGACTACATTGAACTAGATCACATATGAGATTTAATTAACCTAGTAATAACTATCAGACTTATTAAATCTCATATGCATTGATTTACTGTAATCTTAATCTTGAGTTAGTTATAATTTCATGATTGTAGTTGTTATTTCATTTGAGTTACCAATGGGCACGACATACACATGTAGTCAAGATTACCCGATATTTTGGTGGGAGCAATTGCAAGTATTGAAATTATAGATTAATAATACAGAATTTATACGACACATCTCTTAATGGGTATTCAGTACTTGATCATAGAATTCTATGGCCATAGTGTGTCAACATAAATACGTATGTTGAAAATGATCATTAGAGAAAACCAGTAAGTATCAAGGAACAAGATGTAATTAATTGTGGCTTGGGCGAACAAGTTGAGATATCAATTTAAATTAACGATGTGGTACAAAGGATTATGCAGTAAAGAAATAATTGTGGCTTGGCCGAATTATTATTCGAACATACAATTATGGAGGTCAATTCTAATCTTATAGTGGAGTAGAATTGGAATTAAATAAGTATATTTGGTTAATTGAAAATTTAATTATTGTAACCACTATTATATGTTTCCAAATGATCCCCCGGTTAGCTCATTTAATTAACAACACCATCTCTGAACCCAGAATTAAGAAAACTGGCATATTAGGTAAATTATAATATTTGTTAAGGTCTATTATGTTATATTCAAGTGTAAAAGCGGGCTTGTGATATTTTACAAGGTAGTCCCCTAATTAGTTACACATTCTCTTCACTTTTATATAAGTGGAGAGATAGTATTTAATTTAAATATTTAAATTAAAAGAAGAATCCTATTTTAAATAGGAATCCTAATCCTAACATACTAGAGTTTTTCATAAGATATCATAAAAGGTGTACTTTTCTCTTAAAACAGCAGAGAATAGATTTTAAGGGTTTTTGACCAAAATATAAAAGTCATCTAAGAGATGTCAGTTGCTATTGGGAGTGGTGAAACAGACGCTCACACGTCCAGTGTTGATCGATCTTGAGTCATAGCCTGGAAGATCGTTTAGAGACGGATCTACAACTCTCAATTGTTTGTCTTCTCAGATTATCAAAGGTACGAATTTCTAGATTGCTTAATTCTTATATGTTGTATGAGATCAGTCTAATTGAAAAATTAAGAAAAACTTGATTTTATCCCTGCGGCAAATTTATGTATGATTCCATATTTTTTCATTAAATACTCAAAAGGCTTATTGGAAAAATATTTACCCCTATCACTTATAAGGGCTTGAGGAATTCCAAATCAACTTAATAGATTTTCTTTTAAAAATTTAATCACAGTTCTGTGATCATTGTGCTGACAAAGAATTGCTTCAATCCATTTTAAGACATAATTAACAGCAACCAAAATATATACAAATATAAATGATGATAGAAAAGGTCCCATAAAACTCAACAGTCAAATATTTCTATCTCAAGTATGAGATTTAAAGGCATTATGTTTTTTTTAGTAATTGATCCTAATTTTTGGTAGTTTTCACAAGTTTTACAAAATTCATATGTGTTTTTGCATATGCTAGGCCAATAAAATCCATATTGTAAAATTTTAGCAATTATTTTTCTTAAAGAAAAATGTCCACCACATGCTTCAGAATAACAAAATTCAATGACACTACTTACCTCATCGTTGTTAATACATCGTCGAAAAATTTGATCATAGCAATATTTGAATAAGTAAGGATCATCGCAATAAAATTTCTTTACCTCAACCAAAAATTTCTTCTTATCTTAGGTGTTCCATTGCAAAGGCATTCCACCTGTAACAAGAAAATTAACAATGTTAGCATACCATGTCATTGAATTAACAGAAAATAAAAATTCATTAACGGGTGTTATTTCAGTGCAGATTTTTTGCACCCTTTTTATTTTTGATGGTGAGGTCAAATTTTTGGAGTAATAGAATCCAACGAATTAGCCATGGTTTGGCATCCTATTTAGTCATCAGACATCTCACAGCAACATGGTCAGTAAAAACAATAGATTTAAAACCAAGCAAATATGAACGAAATTTATTTAATGCAAATATTACAGCAAGTAATTCTTTTTCAGTTGTAGAATAATTCATTTGAGCAATATCCAAAGTTTTACTTGCATAACAAATCACAAAATGTTTACCATTCCTTCTTTGTCCTAAAACAGCATCAACAACAAAATCACTTGCATCACACATTAGTTCAAAAGGTAAAAACCAATCAGGAGATTGCATAATAGGTGCAGATGTTAAAAGACAAATTATTTTTCAAAGGATTTTTGACAATCATTAGTCCATTCAAATGATACATCTTTTAATAACAGGTTAAAAAGTGGTTTAGATACAACACTAAAGTTTTTTATAAACCTCCTATAAAATCCTACATGTCATAAAAAGGATCGCACATCTCTAACCATTTTTTGTTATAGCAATTTAGATATGATTTTAATTTTTTTCTTTGTCAACTTCAATTCCTTTAATAGATACAGCATGACCTAATACAATTCCAGAAGTAATCATTTAATGACATTTTTTTCCAATTTAACACAAGTTCTTTTTCAACATATCTTTTTAAATAAGTGACCAATCGTCTAATTTCAAAACCATGGTGTGGGCATATATTAAGCAACTTTTTAAACATATCCCAACATGGGTATAATGTTTCTCTATTTGTTTGAGTGAAAGAAGTAATTTGTCTTTTAAATGAATTAGTTCTATGAAGTGGAAAATGTTTTTCAAAAATTGTTCTTGTAAATTATTCTAAGTTCTTATAGATCCAAATCTAAGGTTTTATGGCCAATTTTTAGCTTTATTTTTTAATGAAATAGGAAAAAGCTCTAACCTAATTATGTGACAGAGTGATAATTTCCACTTTGAAGGTTCATAAGCTCTTAGTCAAAGATTGAATTTAATTCAATTTTCCCTTTACATTCTTTTAGTCATGGCACAAACTCATGATCTTAACCATTCATCGTCTCTCTATCTTTGTCCAACTTTCACTTTTGATGATAAAAAAGTTTTTCATACTGTGATGGTTGCGTTGCACTGAGATGCAATTTAAGATTTATGAATTAATGCATACAAGACGGTGCTTCCTTTCAAAATTTGTTCTGTCGTTGGTAGGCAATTCTCCTACGTTGTGTGCCTTGCTTTGCACCTGCTACCGTGTATTAGTTGATGAGCTATTTTGGTTTACATATTTGACTATTTTTCTTATGTTTGCTTATCATATATGTATGCATTCAATTGTCCTTATTTTTTTTGTGGAAGACTTAACCTTGATGATTTATGATGTGTTTCAGACTATTGAGAGCCTTTTTAGCAAGAGGATATTCTTAAATATGAAGGTAAGCTTTGACCTCTCTCTTTTCCCCTTGCAGACTTTGTTGTAACTGTTAGTTTTCTTTTTACGTTTGCATCAGATTCTTTTATCCTTAATAGCTGCAAATTCTTTTGTGAAGCATTATAAACTAACACAATCATCTATTATAAAAAAATTAATAAGTAAATAAGCTATAGATCCTGTGGTTACTTATAAAATTCAAACAAAATAAAACACGTCCGGTAACTAAAACATTTGTTAACGATTAATAATTGACAGAAACTAAAGCACAAATTAATGAATAATTCATACTATAGTTTAGAGAAGTCCTTGGTCGCTTTTAATTCAGGAGCTAGGGAATCCAAAACACCAGTGCAAAAGATTGGTGTATGAACCTAAATATAAAATTAAGAGTCCGAATCCCTTCCAACACCCTCCCCAAAAAAAGAAAAGCCACTACGAGGAAAAGATTAATAATCAGTAAAACTTAATCAAAATTTTTGAAGGGACAAACATACTTTCAATAATTAATATTGGCAAGTTACAAGTAGATAGACATGATACTTTAGCAACAATGAATCTAGTAGAGAGAGAGAGAAACATTAATTACAAGGGACAATCCAGGTAATGTAACATACAGACTTTCGAATGACTAGAAATTTCAGTCAGTAACTCCATATATAAGCTCCAAGTTGGTTACAAACTTTTACTACTAAATGATATTCTCACCTGAAATATACAGTAAAATCTTTATAAGACCATATAAAATATATTAATTAAAAAAGATATTAAATATTCGATAAATTAATAATTTATTAATTTATAGAGTTATTTACAATTCAATTAACATACATTTAATAACTAAATATTCAATATATTTTATCAATATTGAATATGAATAAAACTATACATTCAATTAACCAAAATAATAAATACATTGTACATGTCTACTTAATTAAATAATATTCATGTTAATTAACTTAATTAATAGTGTTCAATGAGTTTAATTAAAAATAATCTATCTATAAACAAACAGTAAATCTTATTTTATTTCATGTTAAATTACTTGAGTATTTAATATGGCTTCTCATTTGAAAGATGTAAAACATTATGCAATTATAAGAAAGAGCATCCCACATGCACGCAAAAAGAATTGCAGCAATGGATTTTTGAAAAGTTTTACTTGCTAAGTCATATTTTATGTAAACAACTACTAATAGAGTTATATTTTATGTAATTAAAATATTATAGTCAACTACATTTGTAATTTCAGCAAATTATTAATTTATGATTTGACTGGGACTATAAAGTTATGTAATATTTTTTAGAAAAGTATTATCATATAATTTTATCAAAATTATTAATTTAGTCAATTGGCTCAAGTTGGGACTGTGAAAATTTATTTAAATAATAGAGATTATTAATTTATAGATTATTTATTTACAAAGGTTCTACTGTATTTGAGAGCTAAATTTCTTTTTTTCCTAACAATAATTTAATTTCTTCTCTATGTCTAATTCTATTTATTAATATGTTGTATTTCTTTCTTTTTTCATTTTTTTCTTTTTGGGCTTCATGTTAATGAGCTGGTTCTAATCAATTTAACAATTTTCAATTGCTAGCAAATATCCTTTTATAAATTTCATTCTGAAATAAGCATGGTTTGCTCATTTTAGTTCTTGATCCCTTTTTGATTGGTTACGATCCTATTTCATTACGATTAGACTCTTATCATTTGCGAAATTGTGCCTAGCTTTATATTTTGTGAACAAAGTATCGAGTGAATGTAATTTTTTCAGTCAAACTTGTTCATTAGACCCTAGACTACAATATTGGCTACTAAGTAGATTATGGAAAAGTAGATAGAATTGTGGATTCTAAGGGCCTACAACAACAGAGTAAAACTCTTGACAAGCTTACGGACCATATCAAGAATCACCAGCTTGATTCCACTTGTGTGCAAGAGGTAAATCAATTAATTTAAATTAGATATAAAAAGTTTAAATTCCATTATTAATGTGATATTTGGTAAAAGCATAATATTTTTTAAATGTTGTAGTATTGGCCTGCAATACTGGATCAAAAGCATGTGACTTAAATGCTATGAGAATGAAGTATGTCTTTATAATACTATGTTTTATTCTTACTTTTGGCGGTAGCAGCTAGATTATTCAAACTACTTGATTTGCTTTTGCTGCATAGTTTCTCTAGAATCTAATGCATATATGAGCCTTTTGTAAATGAACTATTTGCATAAGCTTTGATCTCTAGAAAAATATAAATGAGTAACCAAAGATACGCCTAATAGTCTAAATATTGTTGATTAGTTGAGGAATTTGTTGTTTATTGTAATTTAGTGATTGGTATTTAACGACTTTTTGAACTTACATAGTTCATTTAGAAAGAGGAATTACCGAGTGAATAGCTACTTGTTGCTTATCTACATAGGATGCCTATACACAGAAGGTTTCAGATATTTTTTTCCTTTTTCTCCCTTTCTCTGATTTTTAACATAAACAAGCCTTTTGTATAGTTTAATTTGGGAAATCTAGCTCTTACATGTTTTCATGACAACAGGAAGTAACAGTTAAATGCCTTTCCAAAAGTTGTTTTTACTGCTCTTTGATATCTCTAGTTTTGATGTCATGATAAGTAAATTATTGAGACTAATTAACAATGTTGCGTTCATGATTATTTATAAGATATCTAAGAATAATCTTCTTTTTTTTTTCAATCATACAGGAAACTTCGGGAGTTTGTATTGCTGCTGACATGGATTATTCTAAGACTAGTCTTTTTTTTCAATGATACAGGAGACCTAGGGAGTTTGTGTTGCTGCTTATATGGACTATGAAAAGTAATTATTGAAGGCTTTATGAGAAATTTGATGTGGTAGTACTTTTGAGATGAAGAATGCAAAAATAAATATGTTTGTACAGTTTAGAATGTGAAAACAACTATGTAAATTTAATTTTAAAAAACAATTGAAGCATATTAATTTTAAATTGCTATTTTTTTTTTTTACTCGTGCAAAAGACGACGGTTCTAAGAATAGCATCAAACACAGATATAAGATGGCTGTTAATGATTAAAAATAGTCATTATCTTAAAAATATAATATAAGATAACGGTTTCATTAGAAAATTGTTATTAAAAAATTATGTAGAAATGTACATTTAAAAAGAAATTGTTATTAAAAAATTATGTAGAAATGTATATTTAAAAATCGTCATTAAAAATTATGTGAAAATGTTCATTAATGACCCTTTTTTCTAATAGCTGTTATTAAAAATAAATATTTAATGATGGTTCTTAAAATAAAACTGTCATTAATGATGATTTTAAAAATGTACATGATAAGTTAATACGATAGATATTTCATAACAGTTATTAAATCGTCTTAAAAATGTATATCATTTTTTATGTTACAGTTTAATATGATAGTTTTAAAACCGACATCTTATATCTTTTAAAACTATGAGAAGAAGTCTATTTTGTAGTAGTGGATATTCAACTGATTATATCAATCAAAATTTAACTTTTATAAGAGCATGATTAATATTCTATAACTGCACCACTTTCAAACAATGCTGAATGGACTTTACAAGAAAAGGCATAAGCAACAAAGAGAAGATGCCTAAATTCATTGACGCAAAACTAAACTAAATAATACCAAAATAAATTTGAATCAACTAAGCTAGGGTTTATCAATCCAATTTGAATGAAATTATCTAAACATGAAAAACCTTTAGCCAGTGTTAGTGCCTTCAGGAAACTTAAAAATCAATTTACAGTGATCAATTACATGTGCCGTAAGTCCTACCCACTGTAACTCTTGTCTGTCTTCATTCAAGTGCAAAGTTAACACATCGGCAAACTACCACTCAAAAATTAAAAAATTAAACCACAGATTGAACTAAGATATGATGATCTGACCTTTCATTTAGTTGAATATGCAATAATTCGGTTAAGCAAATTCAAAAAAAGTAACATAATACAATTCAAAGCATTAATTTTCTAATTAGATAAAAAAAATCAAAATTTCAATTGAGGCTAAAATAATGTCTTAAGCCTTGCACATGATTTGGCCATTGTGATGGAGTCTAAAGCTCAAACTAGGTCACTGACTTACCGATCCTAACGAGTGAACCAATATAATCCTAATCCCTTTAATTTGGTGAATTTACGGCAGTCGAAGATCGAATTAACGAAAGAAGACAAAATTTTAGCCAACATGAAATCCGGAGAAGTGCAGTGCACACTCGAGCATGGTGAGTGAAAGGTGGATATCTAAAGAGCGTCTTGTGAGCTTGTGGCGTAGCGGCATGGTGGATATTCTGCAACACGATGTAGCTCGTTAGGGTTTCGTATGGTACGGGTCTTAGAATTTGAGCAATGGTGTTAGGGTTTCATATGGCATGGGCCCTAGAATTTGAAAGCTTGAAGGATAGATTTTTTAGAGGTATGAACAAGAAGGAGATGATCAGAGAGACGAGGCGGCTGGCCATAGAATTAGAAGTTAGAAAATTTTAGGTTTACGTTGATTTTTGGGCTTTTTGTTTTTGTTTTTTATATTAATTTAATAGGATAACTTCGACAAAATTAAATTATTGGTTTGGCCTGGTAATTTGTTGTTTAAACATAAATTACCTCAAAATTGAGGTGTTAGGTTCGATAGCAACAAAAATTAACTTTTTTTTTTGTTACGATGCTTTAATGTCAATAATCTATGATATTTAATCTATAAATATTATAGAATCAATTATTTGTAACACTTGTTTGTTAAACACAAAAAATGATTAAATACATATAACTATTGATATTTTTTTAGTATAATATCATAAGACAAGTGCAATAAAGACTATTTTTTTAGTATTGTCAAAATCTGCTTGCACACAGATAAACAAGTGTGCGCATATATATATATATACTGTGTATGTAATGCTTGGTAACTAAAAAAAATATTCGTACTTTATTAATTTTATTTTTTTAATCTCAAAATTATATTGATAATAAAATGGGATGAAGAAGAGATAGGCTATTTTTCTCCATAAATTTAATAATTTAATTTATTTATTGAATGAGAACAATTTAATAATTTTACTAAACATGATTTTTAATAAAATTTTTTAAAGACCATAATTTATTTATAACTTCTTGAACTCTCTTTGAGCCACCCAACATCAATTGTAAATAATAAAAAAATTAATTTAACGTTTTGCCTTTGTAACGTATAAGGATTAAATTTTCAGAAGAAAATTTAACTTTTCAAAAAAAATCTTTATGCATTTATAAAAAAAAAATAAATGGAGAAGGATAAATTGCTCCTTATAATTACAAAATATTTATAAATATTTATAGTTCTGTTTAGATTTGCATCAAGTGTTTATGTAAGATTCAAGAAGACTACACTAGGTGGCATGTATTTTATTAACCTTACTATAACATAGTGTTTTATATTACTTATTTCTATTATTTTTATAATACTCAATTGTCCTCTGACGCCATAAATTTAAAGGAAAAGAAGGATAAATAAGTTATTTACTTAATATTTGCTCTTTAAAATATAAAATATGCATTTATTATACAAAAAAAAATGTAATTGTTGCAATTTGTGTAAAAAGAAAATACATATTTAAGGTTGAAATTTTTTTGAAATTTTTTTCTTAATATCTTTTTAGTTTATAAATAATAAAATAATCTTAGAATAAATAAAAATAATAATAATAAATAGACTAAAATAAATTAAAATAACAATAAGATTTTTCTTTTTTATTTAAAATTTTTATTTTTAATTTACTTTGTTTGATTTATCTAATTTATACAACTATGAATTCATAAAATAAGAAATATTAAAATTTATGATAGCTAATTGGTATTCACCTTTCAACTCTAAAACTTATAAGTCTTTTCAAGTTGTTGAACAAATTATTTTAGAAAAATATAATTTAAATTTAAATCAATATTAATCTTATTCTAGTTGAGCAAATTGAGTTTTGAAGGAAATTCAATTAATTAAACTAAGAAAGTGTCATTCAGTTGCTTGTGCCTTAAAAAACAACACTTGGCTTATTAATTAAGAGACGGTCACCACTTCGCTTGCATGCTTCACCACATTATTGAAATGCATGCCTCATCAATTTCACAATCTAGCTTCACTCGGTTCATATATAAAGTTTCAGAAATTTGAAAGCAGCTTTTATTTACTTCATTTTGAAAAGCCAAAATAAAAATGGAGCAAAGAAAGAGAGGAGCATGAAAAAAAGGAGAAAAAGGAAAGAAATTAAAGAAAAGAGAGAAGTGGAGAGTGAGGAAAAAAGAAAAAGGGAGAGGAGAAAAGAAAATAAGAAATCCAGAGTGAAAAACAAGTTGAAAAGAGGAATTGAAAGGAAACATTATGGGAAATGGAATTGTTAGAATTATATCTAATGGATTAATGGGTAACATATTTATGAAATTTAAGCGGTTACACTTAAGTTTACATCATATGTATCATATGTATTAGTTTTTAAATCAATTTTAATGGTTAAATTTTTAACCCTATATTTTGGGAGAAATTTAAGTACTCAAGAATCCACAAGAGCCTCAATGAATACCGAAAGGAAACATGATTAGTGAGTAAATTTCTATTATTCCTATTATGCATTATGTGAAGCTTTTAAATTTGATAATATGATTTAGTATCACATTATGATTATATGTATGCACATTATATGATTGATTGAGTCAAGAGATGTAATTACCGGTCACTATATGTGTACTATTCCTATTAGGTGCTCTGTGCATGTGTATTAAGAGTTAGATTGCTTTGCCCATGCAATGATGTTAATTCCATCGGATATAAGAGGTTTTTCCCCCACTCTATTTACGCAATGATGATCCTGGTGAGTATGATACTAATTTTCCCTATATACTATTTGGTTCAATTTTGTCACTTATACAAGGATTTGTATTAGTGAAGAGTAAGAGCATAAATTTTTTAAGCTACTGAGATTTGTACCATTTGTTATACCGAATAAGAAAGAAAAATGTAGAAGGCTTGAATGGGGTCTTCAAAAGGACATACGAAATATAGTAAAAAGAACAAAATGTACAGGTTTTAGCAAATTGGTTAGAGTTAATACGAGAATTGAGAGGAGTCGTTGAAAGGCATGTAGGGATGAGCCGCAGTATCGCAAGCAAAGTCTTATCCAGCCAGTTCGTGAACCTAGTAATAAAACTCATAGGAGAGAGATAAAGTATAAGGATTACTCAGTTAATCAGTAGTACAATCGATGACTAGAGTTTTCTGGAGGGAAAAGACCATCTAGTAGTTATTAGGGGTAGGCAATTTTAGATTCGGATGAATTTCAGATAATTCGGGTTAGAAAAAAATCATCTGATTTTAATCAAATCTTAAATCTGATTGATTCGGATGGAATTCAAATCGGATAAATATTTCAGATTAATTTGGATTTTGATCGGTTTGGTTGAATTTAGATTTTAAAAAATACAATTTCCAATTTCAGAGAATACACACGAATAATTTCCTATTTCAGAATCATCTCAGAAAATACACACAAATTATCCTATTTCATGCGTCGGGATTACCATCATACCATGAACAAGTTGTTAGCTGATATGACTGGCTTTGAATGCCTTGGCTGTGGGTCGCAGGAGTCTCGAGTGTCGTGGGATACAAGCATCATAGGTAGCAGACTCGTAGATCGCGGGCACCTCGTGCAGGAGACTCAAGTGGTCGGTCGTGGCTCGTGGCTGGTGTGCTTAGGTTGGTTTAGTCATAGCTTGTGGCTGGGATTGGGTTCGATTGGTCTGGTTGTGCCCCGATTATGTAGTCGGTGTTGTGGTCTTGCCGCGTGTGTTAGGTCATGGCTCGTGGGTTGATCAGTTTGGTCATGGCTTGGGTAGTGGCTGAGATTGCTAAGATTGGTTTAGGGTTTGTGGGTCACGGCTGAGATTTCTTAGTTTTAGCTTAGTTTTTAGTTTTTTATGACCTAACAATTTAAGTTTTCTGTTTGATTTGTTAATTTTTAGCTTGGTTTCTTTTCTGCTTTTATTTTTTTATTTTTTCTAAATAGTGCAAATCCGATCGGATAGATTGGATTGAGACGAATTCGATTTGATCCAAATCAAATCTGATTGGATTGCATAAATTATCCAATCAGATTTGATGTAGATTAGAATCCTTATCATGATTATGAATCTTTATAATAGTTAGATTAGTTTCCTTATTGTCTAAAGTTTATTATTCTTTTTATTTCTAGTATAGGACTTTGTTTACTTTTTTTTTTTTTTATGATTTAGGATAATTACAATTAGTATAAATAGCCATTTCTTACATCATTTTAAGGCCAGTTTGAGTTTAATAATATTTTCAATTTTTAAAACTTTGTATGAATTTTTTAGTTCAATTAATTCTCGGCATTCTGTAGATCAACGAATATTCTAAGTTCATAGTATTCTTTTAAATCAATATGAATTTAGTTCATTCTTTTATTCCAGTATTCTCTAGAATTATTAGAATATTAGAACTTTAAACTTTCCCTACATTGGAAAACTATCCAAAATAGCTGCAATTACCCCTACTTCTGTTCATCACTTTCTGCCTTGCATTAGCTAGTACCACCACAATAAATTAACTCCTATCCACCAACAAAATCTTTCTAACCATTCCTCATCGCCTATTAATGAATCTTGCTAGAAATTGAAACTAATTCAAAACTACTACCATTATCTTAGAATTCTAGCCAAACCACTACCACCGTCATATTCATCTACTCTAAATCTTTTAGATCCACCCATTCTTACTTGATTTCCGATCAACGTCATTGAAAACCTAAACATTTGCTTAATTACCATTTTACCAGAAAAGTTTACTCAATTTTCAAATTAGCCTCCAATCATTTTAAAATCAAATTAGGAAAATAGCTCTAATAAAAAAACCCAAGGGCATTATGCTCCGCATGCAATAATTTATGATTAGGATGACCTTCATAGAGACAAAGCTATCGCTATCATGATAGGCAAGATTGATATATTAACTATTGAGTGCTTTAACGCCCTAAATAGATTCAAAAGTTTTGAAAACCTAAAGGAATGACAAAAAATGTGGTAAAAATGCACTTCGATTGCATTCACAGAGATCTAAATCAAGTGTAGTAAGACGTATGCTAATTTGGTGGGCCCAACTGATGCGGCATTCACTGATAACGTGTCATCATCTTATTATACCAAAAATACTAATGTGGCGTTGACTGATGAAGTGGCATTAATCATTGTCATGGCAATGACCGACGACATGGCAGTTTCCTAGTGACAGAAAATGTTAACATGGCGTTGACCGATAAGGTGATATTAACTGATGATGAGTTCTAGCTAATCGGAACTTGCCATGTGATGCAATCCTGAGCATCTGAATTGTTTTCATATGATGACCATTATTTACCGGTTGTATCTATGTTTTATGCTTTCCATCACCTATTCATGTTTGAAAAAAGTAAGAATGATTATGTTATCTGTAAAAGCGGTGCAATGAAAAAAAATAATTATAATAATAATAAAATAAAAATTATGTGATAAAAAATCTGTAAAATGCATCTCACAATTTTTTCTTAAAAAAAAAATCTCTATTTTTCTCGAGCATACATTTTGTTTTTCTTATTATCCTTTTATTGTTAGTCATGTCCCTAATGTTAATGTACATGCGTATATATTGCTATAGGTGTTAATGTGTAAGTGGACACAACAAGTAATATAATGACAAGTATCCAGATTATGTCCGCAGGGATTGAAGTTATTAGACTTGCTATAATAATCTTACCAGTGCACTAAAAATAAAATAAAATAAATAATGAACTCAAGACCTAACAATATAATGACAAGTTGTACAATAAACAACATGTAATAAAGAAAATAAATTAATATCAACACAAAAGGATACTCAATAATAAATGGACAGTTGGGTACTTAAACTCACTTAACGATTATTAATTGTTCATCAATTACGGTACAATTGCTATATCATCGACTACAGCACTGGATAGAATCCTAATGCATCATCAGCTGTCGCCTATTGGATATCTTATGTTGATATGAAACCTGACAATAGCCATTTGCTAAACTAACATAAAATATAGCATTGCACGATCTAGATTCCATTTACCCTACAAAGTAAATCTCTATATCTAGATCATCACTAATTTTAGATCAAGTATGACCATATTCAAATCAAGATAAACTCAATTTAGGAAACCGAATCTAAAACTATATATTATCTTGATTTATTTTACTAAGTCAGATCATTTTTAAGCTCTTTTTTAGCTAATATCTGCTAAACGATTTGTCAACCAAAATAGAGAATTGCAAAGAGTAAAATCAATATAAAATCCTATAGCAATTTTAAGCAACACACATATAGCAGTTAATTAATCATTAAACTTGTTTAATCCCCAATTAAATAAAAGTTTAGTTCATGATGGATGTAGAAACAACAACAACAACACACTTTTCTGACTTTAAGTCCATTTTTAAAGAAAAATAAAAACAAGCAAACATGAAAAACTTTAAGAATCGCAACTCCAAGATACAACTTTTCTATTCTCTTGCGATAACTCTTTCTTTTTCTTTTCTTTTTTTTTTTACATAAAATTCTCTATTACAGTCCTGAACTCTCTTGTTTCCTTGTTTTTTTATTTGTTTTCTTCTTGTTATGTGTAGTCATTCTCTCATCTCTTTTTCTTTTCTCCCATGTGCTCTTTTTATATTTTGGGATTAGGGCATCCAAAAGCATATAAACACGTGTCATCTCTTAATAACCTAGGATTGTATAAATTTTTGTGCCACTTGTCACTGTTTTATTTTCACAGGACGGTGACAACACAACAATGGTTGTAACAAGTTTTGTCAATTAACATGTGTTGTCTATGTTAGTCTTCTATTTGCCTACTCTAAGATTGTTGCAGCAATGTTTACAACATCATCTCTGCTTCAGATTTGATTTATTCTATCTACAAATAAGTTTTTTTTATCATTCTTTGTAATTCTACTACTACAATAATCATCCATACAGTTTGAGCTATTTGGTCACCTACAATAATGCACTTAATTAGATCACATAATGGATCTAAAACTATTAATTTATTAAAATTAAACCTAAATGAATGCTTATGCAAAATGCCACCTAAAATTAGATAAAAATTTATCATTCACTCTCTAAGTAATACTAGTTTAAGTTTAGAAATGTCATGATAACTCTCATTTTATAGGGTTATTAGACCTCTATCTGACTACTTGTCTGTAGATGTTATGCTATGGCAATCTTATGTTTGATCTCATACTTAGCCAATGTTGCAGTAAATATTATGCTGTAAAAATGTGTTCCTTCATCACTGATGACTGCTCTAAATGTCTTAAATCTTGTAAAAATGTTATTCTGAAGGAATTTTACCACAGATTTGGCATCATTTATTGCTAATACTGCAACTTCTACCCATTTGGACACACAGTCTATAGCAATTAAGATGTATAAGCTCCCAAAAGATGGTAAGAATGGTTCCAGTCAATCCCCTATATATAAAAAAGTTCAACTTTCAAAATATTGGTTAATGGCATCTCATGCTTTTGATATATGTTTCTGGTTCTTTGACACTCGTCACAATATTGAACAAATTCATTTAAAAATAGAAGGCTAATAATAACCTAATTGAAGAACTTTGGTTGCTGTGCTGTATCTTTTAAAGTGTCCTGTGTATGCGCAGCATGAAAAGACTGCATAATACATGAAATCTTTTCATCAAGAATACATCTTATAATCATATTATAAGAACACATCTTATACAAATAGGTGATAACTTCTAACATCATAGAGAAACCTCTTCCTCTGCTGGTAGTAGTCAACTTACTAAATAATTAGTAAAATCTGCATACCAAGGGAATCCAGATTACTGCAACATCTGTATACGTTGTGGCATTAATAAATGCTCATCAGGAAATATTTTTAAGATATCTTGTTTGGTCAGAGTGCTTGCATCTACTTGAAGCCTAGAAAGATGATTGACGACTTGATTTTCCATCATTTTTCTATCCTTGATCTTCGAGTCAAACTCATGTAGAAAGAAAATCCACCTTATCAACTTTGGTTTGGTATATTTCTTTGTAATCAAGTACTTTATTGATGAGTGTTCTGTGTAAACCATCACTTTGGTTCCAACCAAATAGTCTTTGAATTGTCAAATGCATAAACAACTGCCAGCAACTCCTTTTCAGTAGTGATGTAATTGAGTTATGCATTAGCTAAGGTCTTGCTTGCATATTAAATGGAATGAAAAATCTTGCCTTTCTTCTACCCTAGCACTGCTCCCGTAAAGTGGTCACTAGCATCATACATAAACTCAAAATGCATACTCTTGTTAGGTGCTACAACAGTAGGTTCCATAACAAAAGCTTTCTTCAATATAAAAAATGACTTCAAACAATCCTCGTTAAAATCAAAGGGGCCTGTTAAGCTCTAACAACATGCAAAAAAGGTTTTGATATCTTAGAAAAATCCTAATGAACCTTCTATAGAATCTAGTATGACCTCAGAAACTTTTTATGCCTTTGATTGAAGTGAAAGGTGGAACTTTGTCAATTACCTCTATTTTTGCTTTATCCACCTTTATCTTTTGTCTAAGGATCGTATGGCTTAGTGTTATCCCTTTTTGTTCTATGAAATGACAATTCTCCCAATTTAATACTAAATTTATCTCTTTCAATCTCCTAAGCACGTTTTATAGATTATGCCAAAAATCATCACATAAGTCCTCAAAAACTAAAAATTCATCCATAAATACTTTTAGTGTTTGCTTAACCATGTCTGAAAAATAGACATTATACAGCTCTAAAACATTGCTAAAGTATTGCACAAGCTAAATGGAATTTTCTTGAAGGCGAAGGTTCCATAAGGATAAGAGAATGTTGTCTTCTCTTGGTCTTCTAGTGCTATAGCAATCTGGCTATAACCTGAGTATCCATCAAAGAAACAGTAATTCTCTTTTTTAGTAAGTTTGTCCAACATATGATTTATTAAAGGTAATGAAAAATGATCCTTCCATGTGGCTTTATTAAGCTTTATGTAGTCTATGCAACCTCTCCATCCAATTATTGCTCTTATGGAAATGAACTTATTCTTCTTATTTGCTACAACAGTCACTCCACTCTTCTTTGAAACACATTGTGCTAGACTAACCCATGAGATATCTGAAATTGGGTAGATAATTCCAGCATCCAACCATTTGATGATCTATTTCTTTATAGCTTTCTTTTTAATGGGATTTAACCCTTACTGTTATTCTATATAGTTACTGTAGCAATGCTCCAACAGAATCTTATGCATATAGATGTAGGAATTGATTCCATTAATATATGTCATGGTCCATCTAATGGTCTTCTTGTATTTCTTTAATGTAACAGCTAAGCTTTTTTCTTACTCTGAATTCAAAGAAGATAAAATAATTACAGAAAGTATGCCATTGTCACCAAGATAAATATATTTTAAATGAGAAGGTAAAGGTTTTGATTTCAGAATAAATGAGTGATTAAGTAGAATGTTTAGAAGATTTTACTTCCCGGTTTGAAAGATCAAGAGATTCAAATTACTTATCAATTCTGAAAGGTTACTTCTCTCCTAACCATGCTATGTCAGCCGTTTCAAGCTCTTTATCTTCAAGTTCTTCAAATGCTACAACTTTGATTTCTTCATTACTGCAGCAACTGGTTAATCTCTTTGCTATAGTAAAATCCATAATAATAGCAAAATTACAATATTCAATATCATCAGGACTTCATATCATCAAGCACATTGAGGAAAAGTAAGTTTATCCAATACTATGAAATCAACAGGAAAAGCAAGTTTATCTACTTTTACCAATACATCTTCAATCTTTACTTTTAGAAACGCATGAGATCTATCAGAAAACTGTAAAGTAACTATTATAGGTTTGACTTCTCTAACTCTTAATTATTTGAACACTGATAAATTATGAGATTGTTACTGGCTCCAAAATCACAAAGTGTCTTGCTATTGTTCCTAGTTTCTATAGAATATGGAATTGCAAAGCTTACTAGATCCTTAAATTTCTTAGGCATCTTATTTTGAAGCATATAGTTGCATTCTTGTGTTAGAGCAATTGTACTGTTTCAAATTTTTCCAGCCTTGTTTTCTTTGTCAAAATATCCTTAAAAAAATTTACATAATTTAGCATTTGCTCGAGAGCTTCAACAAAAGCTATATTGATATGTAGTTGCTTTAGTACTTCCAAGAATTTGTTGAATTACTTATCTTGCATATACTTCTAAAATATTTGAGGAAATGGTAGTGGATGCCTAAATTGCTAAACTATAGAATGTTATGTAGACTGATTATCTTTTACCATAATTTGAGTTGGTATAGTTATGTACTTAAATTTATTTAATGATTATTGACTATTCATCAATTATAGTACAATTGCTATAGCATCAACTATAGCACTGGGTAGAATGTTAATGCATCTTCAGTTATTGTATATTGGATATCTTATGTTGATATGCAACCTAACAATAACCAGTTGTTAAACTGACATAAAACATAGCATTACACAATCTAAATTCTATTTACCCTATAAGGTGAATTCATATATCTAGTTCATCACTAATTTTAGATCAATCAAGATAAAATCAATTTTGAAAACCTAACCTAAAACTATTTATTGCCTTGACTTGTTTCATTAAGTCATACATTTTTTAGGCACTTTCTTAGCTAGTATCTGCTACATAGGTGGTCAGTAGAAATAGGAACTTACAATGAATAAAATCAAAATAAAATACTATAGCATCTTCTAAGCAATGCACATATCACAGTCAATTAACAATTAAACTTGTTTAGTCTCCAACTATATAAAAGTTTAGTTCATGATGGATGTAGAAATAGTAAAAAAAATACATTTTTGACATTAAGTTCATTTTCAAAGAAAAATAAAAACAAGCAAACATGAAAAACTTTAAGAGTAACAACTCTAAGATACAACTTTTCTATTTTCTTACGATCTCTCTTTCCTTTTTATAGAAAATTCTCTGTTGTAGCCCTAAACTCTTTTGTTTCCTTGTCTTTTTCTTTGTTTTCTTCTTGTTGTGTATAGTCATTCTCTCCTCTTTCTTTTTTCTACTATGCACTCTTTTTATATCTTGGGATTAGAACAACTAAAAGCATGTAAACATGTGTCACCTTTTAATAACCTACGACCACATAAATTTTTGTGCCACCTATTACTATTTTTTTTTCACATGATAGTGATAGTGACAGTGCAGTAATGGCTACAGCAAGTTTTGTAGTCTATGTCAATTTTCTATTTGCTTGCTTTAGGATTGCTGCAGTAATGTCTACAACATCATCTCTGCTTCAGATTTGATTTATTCCATCTGTAAATAAGTTATTTGTCATTTTTTACAGTTCTACTACTGCAGCAATCATCCCTATAGCTGAGCTATTTAGTCACCTATAATAATGCACTTAATTAAAGCACATACCAATCTAAAACACATTAATTTAATAAAACTAAAATTAAAGGGATGCTTATGCAAAATGTCACTTGAAATTAGATAAAAATCCATCATGCACTATCCAAGTAGTATTAGTTTAAGTTTAGAAATACCATGATAACTTCCTATTCATAAATTTATCACCTAACCTACGTTACGTCCCAATAAAAATTCTTTATTATATATTTCAAAGGTATTATGATCATTTTACGAGCTCAACAAGAAATCAAACAACAAAATAGACGGCATTTCTAAACTCAAAAAGGTTAAAAACCTTAGGAAGAGTATAAAGAAAAAATTCGTAATTTTAGTCTTGTTCGAGGTCCCGATGGCGACACGGATGTCATGAATGGATTTAGAAGCCGTAAAAACCTAAGGAACTACAAAAAACCTAGGTTCCAATTACATTTACATAAGTTCAAATCAATTGTGGTAAGATTTATGCTAATTTGGTAGGGCCTAGCTATCCTAACATTAAATGAGGATATGGCAATAACCGATGATGTGGTGGCATCCTATTAGACAAAATATATTGATGTAGCGTTGACAAATGACGTGGCATTGACCACTGACATGGTATTAATTGATAATGTGACAGCATCCTATTGGATCGAAAATGATGATGTGACATTAACCGATAATGTGGCATTGACTGATAATGTATTTTAGCTATTCAGAGCTTGTTACATGGTGCAATCCCAAGCATCTGAATTATTTTCATTCGATGACCATGATTTATCCGTTGTATCTATAAATAGGGATTTTTCTACCTAATTTGATAACTCTGAATCAAATTTTTAGCTCTATTTTGTTTACTTCCCTCTCGATCTTTAATTTTCTACGTATCTTAATAAAATTATCATTTTACTCTTAGTTTAATTATGATTAGTTAATTTAATTTCATGCTTGGGTTGAAAGTAAAGCCTTAACATGTTCAATGAGCTTAATTTAGTAAGTTTACTTTCTTTTCCTCTCTAATTTATGTAGTTTTTTTTATTCACCATGTGTATCTTGTCGAAATATCTACTAATTATATTGGTCTCTAGTGAAAGATCATTATTGTCTGGCACGATGAACACTTAGCATCATATTTATTAGAAAATGACTCTCCTCTAGTATTTGTGGGCATCTAGACTAAGTCTAGATAGAGAGTGAATCTAATTTATTTAGTAGATGGTATTGCCACATTGTCGATAGAAAGATTGTTATCATCTAGCACAAAGTGTTCTTGAAATCACACTTAATAGAGGATCGCTACTCTGTAATACAATGAGCACTTGACATCATATTTATTAGAGTAAGACTCATGAGGAGTGCAAATTCTGCCTCTCATGATTTAATTGGTACTAAAAATGAACATTAAGCCTACGATATAGTTTTAATGTGGATATAAAGATTCAATCGTTTTATTCACATAGTTTCATCTTTAATTTGTTCCTGTAATTTAATTTTAAATTTTAAGATAGAACATATCAAAACCTTCACTAAAAATCTAATTACTTAATTATAAAATTAATCTTATACACAGTTGAAATTTACCTCCTCATGGAATAATTGAAATTTACCTCCTAGGAGGATCGACACTCGTCACCATTAATTTATATTGCAATAGATTCGTATGCTTGTGAGTTCAATAAAATTTACACAACATTAGCTACATAAATGGCAGAATTATTCACTGAAGGCCATCGTGCACCAGAATGTGAAGACAAATGAAGTGAAAGTTTCTCTAATCCATTCTCTGGGTGTAGCATAGAGTTGAGTCTACTGATGATAGAAAATGGTATTTATGTATTTCAAGAAAATAGCTAGCTAATAGAATTATTAGATTAGATTAATGCCAATGAGGAAGTTTTTTAATATAAGGAAGTTCCTAAAAATAAACCTATCTCACTTGTTACAACTTAATTTTGTGGGAGGGCGGTAGCTTAGTGGGAAAAATCAAAGCTCACAAGGATGAGGGAAGTGCTCTTCAGAAAAGTTGACACAACACTTGCGTGGTGCATTCTTAACTTATAATTATGCTAAACTATTTCACTAATAGTTACAAAAATTAAAGGAATAAAATCGATCAGTAGATAATTATACCACAGAATTTTATTGTTTAATAGCACGCAATTACTTAATAGAGACAGAAAAATAATAATTTTTAGCTATTATAGAGGCTTACGATCACAGTTTCAAGATTAGTTGAATTTACTTAATCTATACTCTATATAAGAAACATGCTAACAAGATTTTCAATTAGAGAAGTAATTTAGTCGACATATTAGTAACTTAAACTTTAGAATTCTCGAAATGTTGTTCATAACAATTCAAACCCAACATCCCAATTTTGTAATTTTGCTCATCTAAATCCTTCAAAAGAGCAAAAGCCAATCTTCGGGCTTGGGATTACGCTGCTTCAATTACGGAGAAAATGGACACCAAATGGTAGAGCATAAAATGGGAGGAAAGTATGGTAAAAGATTATTCGTAGAGACTAAAGAAAGTGCAGACCACCAAAACGAAGAAACTGAAGAGTCTGTTGAAGAGTCAACTTTTGATACTAGTGGTAGTACAAAATTTGTTGAAGAACATAATGATAGTGGGCTATATTGATAGTAAATCGATCATTCGTCACTTTTAAAAGACAAGACCAAGACAAACGGTTACGTCAAAATAAATTTTTCGAACTAGTTGCATAATTGAGGAGAAAGTATTTCGTATGGTCTTAGATTCAGAAAGTTGTGAGAATTTTATTTCAAAGGAAGCTGTAACTAAACTTAATGACTGAACCTCATCAAACTCTGTACAAGCTCACGTGACTAAAAAATGGAAATCAAGCAATAGCATCTAAACTTTGCTTAATTTCCTTATCTATTGGGTTAACCTATAAATACCAAGTTAAGTGTGACGTTATGGCTATGGATGCTTGTCGTTTATCACTAAGTAGACCCTGGGAGAATAATCGAAATGTAGTGCATGATGCTAAAAAAATACATACAACTTTATGTTTAGCAACACTAAGATTATTCTTCTACTTAACAAGGATATCACTCTCAACTAAGACTTGGGTAGCTTTTTGTTAAATAATAAACAATTTATAGATGTTGTAATAAAGACAAAAAGGGTTTATATTTTATTGGGGAAGGATCCCATAGTAATTCAAGGATTCTTGAATACGTGATACCTATACTAGAAGAATTTCAAGATTTATTTCTTAATGAACTACCATAAGGTTTGCTACTTCTTAGAGATATATAACACCAAATGGATTTGGTACTAGATTATACATTACCAAATTGACCTAATTATTGTATGAGTCCTATGGAACATAAGAAATTGAGGCATCAACTGAAAGAGTTACTAGAAATGGGATTTATTTACTATAAGAAGTCTCCATAAGTTGGCATATTTTTACAGGTGATTCATTTCTCATTTCAAATATTTCATGAAAACAGGACAATTCTCTTGGGCATAGACAGCTTTTAAGACATTTGAAATTATCAAAGAGAAATTGACTACTGCCTTAGCACTTATCCTACTAGATTTTTCTCTCACTTTTAAGGTATATTGTGACGCATCCAAAATATGCATTGGAGTTGTTCTTAGCTAGCAAAGTAGGCTTATATCTTATTTCAGTAAGAAGTTAAACAGTGCAAAGGCATATTACAGTTCTTATGATATGGTGTTCTATGCAGTGGTCTAAGCATTTAAATGTTGGCATCATTATCTGATTCATAGAGACTTTGTTTTATACTTTGATTATACCACAATGAAATATCTCAACAATCAAGATAAGCTTTCTCATCGACACGCTATGTGGATAGTATTCCTATAATAGTTTATTTTGTAGTAAAACATACTTATGAAGAATCTAAAAAATAGCAAATGTACTTTGTCAAGGATCTTCCATATTAACATGAATGTACTTAAAAGACGTTGCTACTTACTCTGTTTTTGCTCCTCTATTAAAAGACGTTGCTGTAGGATTTTATTCAGACTATCATTTGGATGATGGATTTCTTCTCAAGGGTAATCAGTTATATGTTCATGATAATTATAGAACTAAAGATCATTATAGAACTATCTAACCAAGGGCATGTGGGTCGTGATAAAACTCTAACTCTAATAGTCAACACTTATTTTTACCTATTATGAGGCATGATGTCTGTCACTACGTCGAGACTTGCCATATTTGTTAGGCATCCAAGGGTACTGAAACAAATATTGGATTATATATGCCACTACTAATTCCAACACAAAATTGGACGAACATTAGCATGGATGTTGTTTTGGGATTACCCTACGTTTAGAGGGGTATAAATTTAATATTTGTCATTGTCAATCGATTCTAATGGCTTGCTTTATTGCATGCAAGAACACTACAAATATCTTGACTGTTGCCTACCTATTCTTCAAGGAAGTCTATAGATTGCACGCCATATTTTTAGGACCCTATAGGAGTTGACTAAAACATGCCTAAGTTTTGAACTTGTTTATCATCCAAGAAAGATGGTCAAAATGAAGTTGTCAACCAATTTTTAGAAAACCATCTACATAGTATAGTTGGTGATAACCTGAAGATATAGGATCAAAACTTTTACCAAGTCGAGTTTACTTATAATCATTCTATTAAACGTAGTACTACTGGTTTTAATCATTTTCAAGTGAATTATGGATATAATCCATGAGCACCCAGCGACTTAGGTCCAGTTCTAGATTTAGTTCACAAAAGCAACAAGACAAAAGACTTTATTAATTAGCTTGAAAAATTCATATAGCTATTTAAGAATCCCTAAAGAAGATCACCAAAGTTGGGGCAGGTAAAAGACATCAAACTTTAAAATTTCAAGTGAGAGATCTCGTTTGGCCTATCTTAGCCATAGACAAATTCTCAATGGGGGAATATTATAAACTTTCTGTTAGGAAAATCATACCTTTGGTGAATATAGAGAAGATAAAATCCTAATGCCTATAAATTAAAGCTTCTTAATCACATTTGTACCACAAATGTACTTGATGTCAAGCATTTTATTCCTTTCAGAGGTGATCATGATAAAGATATTATTGCTGATAAGAATTTTTTATTCTGAAAAATTACGTTGAACCATTTTATAGATAACGGCTAACCAATAATTTTCAAAGAGGAGTCTATTCTGCATATAATGAAATGTTAAGTGCAAATGGCTAGCTAATAATGTTTTGAAGGTTATTGGAAAATAACAGCAATCCAACATTTAGATAACAGCGATTTGACAATTCAAAATTCTACATAACGGTCACTTGCACAAGGTCAAAACAACAATTCAATAAATGATAACAGTGCTCTGATAATGCCTAAAAGTCAATAAGGTTTAATTTTTCTCTCTAAATATAGAAAGACTCAATCAAATTCAAATCTAAGGACGACCACTGTAGTTATCACTAAGTTATCTTCAACATTTTGAGCTTACACTTATTTATTTCTTTCATCTAATCACACTTTGGGCTTTCATTTGTAATCACATATATTGTGTGAGAGAAAATTATTGTAAACTTCATTTCAATATCAAAGTTGAGTGTTTGTAAGTGTGGAAAATACTTGGGTAAGATAAGAGAAATTCATCTCAAGATGGTAAAGGTTGATTAATACCTTGCAGTTAATTATAAGTTGTTAAAGTCTTAGATTGTAAGGCTTCGATAGTGAAATCTTCAAGATTGGTATGCTTGGAGGCATGGACATAGATAGGGTTTACTGAACCACATAAAAACTATTGTGTCTATTTTTCTTTATCTCTTTATCAAATTGCTTAAGACATTAGTTCATTTTGATTTGCATTATCAATTGCATAAATTTTTAAATACCCAATTCATCCCCCTTAGGTTGCACATTTAGAATTTTAATTACTATTAGTATAAATAGCCCTCTCTTATAGCTTTTGAAGACGGATTTGAATTCAATAATATTTTTAGTTTTCAAAGCTCTATGTGAGATTTTGAGTTTGGTTAATTCTCAATATTCTATGGAATTAATGAGTCTCAGCCCTCTAGGTTCAAGATATTCTTTTAAATCAACATAAATTTAATTCATTTCTTTATTCCAGTATTATCCAGAGTCAATGGAATATTAGAACTTCAAACTTCTGTTGCATCAGAAGCATTAAAGATTAATTGATTTTTTAGAGCAAGTAGGCATGCATGTACTTGAATTCAACCTGAGGAAACTAAAGCCAGTAAATTAATTCATCTATACACATGCAAACAAAGAAGATTAAATGATTTTAGTTTTAAAAGTGGCCAGCAAGTGAGGTTGAAATTAGCTACTGGCTTAATTTAGCTTTGTACATGTGGGTAGATATTTAGGTTATAAGAGTCAGTTTCACTGGCAATGATTGAATAGTAATTCGGCCAAGTTATGCAATATATAAAGAGAAGCAAACCACGTTGATAGAGGAGAAGAAATAGACGGCAAGATAGATAGAAGAATTAGAGGCCACAACTTGACCATGACTTCTGTCAGTTCTATTGTCTTTAATCTCTTTATGTCTTTCTAATATTCTATATTCTGGTTAAAGATGATACCATGTTCAATAAAGTAAATTGTTCTTTGTTCAAGTAATTCTCTGCATATTTGCTTTAATGTTTATGGTTCTTGTTTCACATGATTAGTTGAATGTTGTTAAATCTTTTCACCAATTATGTCATGCATGATTGATTATTAAGATTAATATTTGACTAAATCTACGTTTGGATTTATAAATTTTATAAATGATTATCCTTGATTATATGTCTTTCATTAAACTGTTTACACAAAGCGCCTAAAAATATTTTGACTCTTTGTTATTCAATATGTTTATATGGGATGCTTAAATTTCATACTATTAAAAAAAAGAACCTAGATAAGATTAATTTTAATAGAGCTTAATTATTATATTCGTGAGTAGACTTAGATTGATTTTGAGTGGTCACTCTGAAATCCTAGCATCTTCAATATCTTAAATTCTTGTGATAATTTACTTGCCTTTAATTTATTTACATATTGGCTTTAATTTTTTTTAACCAAAATAAATCTTTTTTCAATTACGATAGAGTTTTAGTTAGTTTAGATTAGATTCAAATTTCCTAAAAATTGATGGTCTCTATGTCTTCGACGTCGTTATCTTTAGTCTATACTCTAATAGACTAATGCACCTGCCAGTAAATTAAAATTTGCACAATACATGACTTATTAATTAAGAGGTAGTTATATGCTTGCTTTATAAAAATGAGAACATGCATGTTTCACCACTTCATCTGCAGATTTCACCACTTTATTGACATGCGTGCCCTATCAATTTCACACGCTACCTTTACTCAGCTCATATATAAAAGTTTAAGGAAATTAAAAGCATTTTTTATTTACTTAGTCTTGAAAAGCTGAGATAAAAATAGAGAGCATAAAAAGATAAGAGTGTGTACTATAAGAACACCGGCAATATATGGCGGATACTTTATGACGGATTCTGAGAAAATGGCAAAAGTTAGAAAGCATGATAGACTCGTGATATATTTTGAGTGTCTACCAAGTATTCATGACAGGCTTATGGCAGACTTCTGATAGAAATAAATTATATTAAGGATTTATGATGACTTTTTGATAAAATATATTACATCAAGAATTCATTATATAAGTTCAATGTTGACTTTACTTTTGTGGCATTTTGATTGAAATTTTAGATACTTTTTAAAAGAAAATGTTATATGAATCAAGAAAAGTCATTGTTTCGTATAAGTTGTAACGACGACGTTTTACTCATAAATTTAAAGTATGAAATTTTTAATTTTAAAATAAATTTTAAAAATATGAAACACACCATATTGATGCTTTGTAATCCAATTTTTTTAAAAAAAATCAAAGGATATTGGTTTGTTATCAAAGGATGGATATTGGTAGTTGATGATACGGGTATTTGCTAATTTGAAAATTGTGTATTGATTTTGCTATATTGTTAATTTTATTAATGAGATGTGCAAATGGTTATTTGAAATCTTGTTCCGATGAGCAATTATTTGATAATAGTTTTATGCTTTGTGATATCCATAAACAACTCTAGGGATTAGTGTTTCTCCTGCAGAAGATAGCATACGATATTTTAATGTAATAATTCTTAATTTAACTCAGTTTCCTTATGAAGGTAATCAATCAGCTGGTGCTGGTCATTACAGTGTTTGAAATTTTTTTTTCTTTACATTTTTCATGCTATATATGGAATTGTAGTGTTAATTTACTATAAAGTTTAAACTGTAATTTTTTTGTTTGAGGGATGTAAGGAGATTTATGGGTGAAACAGAAACACAGCTAAATGAGATTGGAAGAAAAATAAAGAGCAAGCACAAATCTGAACACCAGAAATTACGTGGTTCGGCTTATAGCCTACATCTACGGGCAGAAACAGAAGGAAATAATTTTATTATACTTGAAAAATAATAACTTCTCTCTAATAATAGAGGAGAATAATTATACTCTCTCTATAACTAGAAGAAAACTATTCTCACTTCCCAATATCCCAATTACACCCAATAACTCTCAAAATTCTCTCTAATATAAGAAGAAATGAATTTTCTGGGATGATTGAAATGAGGGAATGGGCGCTCAATTTATATCTGAATTTTGGTTACTATGCATTATTATTTTTTTATTATTTTATTATATTTTTCTCAACACGGCACCGCGTGCCGTGTTGAATGGAGAGAATGGGGCACCGTCCATATAGAAGGGCGGTGCCCTTTTCAAACTTTGACATTCTCCACACTATCCTTTCTGCTTTACCATTGACATATTGCTTACGTTTCTGCTAAGCCACACGAGGATCTACTCTATATAAACCTGTCAGTAATGATTGGCTTAGTCATAACATCTGCTAGGTTCTCTTTGGTATGGATTTTCTGTAAATCTACACTTCCATCTTCCATTACTTCTCGAACGAAGTGATACTGTACCCCTATATGTTTTGTTCTGGAATGAAAGGCTGGATTCTTTGCAATATGCAAAGCACTCTGACTCTCACAAAACATAGGAATTTTCTCTTGTTTGTGCCCGAGCTCCTTAAGTAACCTTTGTATCCAAATAGCTTCCTTGCATGCTTGTGTATCTGCCATGTATTCTGCCTCTGTCGTAGATAAAGTCACAACAATCTGCAGTTTTGAAACCCAACTTACAGCTCCTCCTGCAAGTGTAAACACATAGCCAGTAGTGGATTTTCTTTTATCAAGGTCACCTGCGAAATCTGAATCCACGTAGCCTCTGACAGTAAATTCTGATCCTCCATAACATAATGCAACATCTGAGGTTCCTCTGATGTATCTTAGAATCCTCTTCACTTTTTACCAATGTTCTCCACCAGGATTCGCCATGTATTGACTAACTACTCCCACTGCTTGTGCAATGTCTGGTCTTGTACAGATCATAGTGAACATCAAACTTCCCACTGCTGATGCATATGGTACTCGAGACATCTTCTTCCTCTCTGTTTCATTGCTAGGACACATACTTGAGGATAACTTGAAATTAATAGGAAGTGGGGTAGAAATTGGCTTACAATCTTGCACGTTGAAGCGTCGCAAGATTTTCTTCAAGTAATTCTTCCATGAAAGCCAAATCTTCCTGTTATTTCTGTCTCGGTGAATTTGCATCCCTAGAATCTTGTTTGCTGGTCCCAAGTCCTTCATTTCAAACTCCCTAGCCAATTGTGCCTTTAATTCTTGGACTTAATCTTTGTTGGGGCCTGCGACCAATATGTCGTCCACATACAACAGCAAAATGATAAAATCATTATCCTGAAATCTCTTGTAATAAGCACAATGGTCTGAACTGAGTCTGTTGTATCCAAGGCTCATGATGAAGAAATTAAATCTCTTATACCAACACCTCGGCGCCTGTTTGAGACCGTATAGAGATTTGTTTAATCTGCAAACCAAGTTATCCTTGCCTGTTTCAACAAAACCTTCTGGTTGGAGCATATAAATTTCTTCTTCAAGTTCTCCATGAAGAAATGCAGTTTTCACATCTAATTGTTCTAGATGTAAGTCGAATGTAGCACACATTGCCAAGACTACTCTGACTGTCGTGAGTCTAACTACTGGAGAAAAGATCTCATTGAAGTCAATACTTTCTTTCTGAGCATATCCCTTTACCACCGATCTTGCACGATACTGCTCCACTTGATTATTGCCATCACGTTTGATCTTGTAGACCCATTTGTTTCCAATGGCTTTTCTTCCATGTGGCGGTGGCACGAGTTCCCATGTCTTGTTTTTGTGTAGAGCTTCGATTTCTTCCTGCATTCTTGCTAGTCCACAAAGTAACATCCGAAATTGTTTAAAGCTTCATGGAAAGTTGATGGCTCTCCATCCTCTGTTAAAGACAATATGCAACATTGATCTACGTAACATACTACGAGTGCCAAGTTGGTGGTCGTCTCTCTCGAGTTGACCGACGAACTACGGAGCCTCGAGACTCGGTGGCTCTTGTTCCTCGTGCTGCGTGTCTGCTTGGAAGACTACGAATCTTCCGACTATTTTCTACATATCTACGGTGTAGTCTCGACTTTTCTTTCATAGTACTATCATCCCCATCTTTCTTTTGCGGTTGATCTTCTACAAAGACAACATCTCTGCTGATGATAATCTTGTGGGCGGTGGGATCCCGTAGGCGATACCCTTGACACCATCGAGCATACCCAAAAGATACACCTCCTAGATTTTGGATCTAGCTTTGTTCTTTCTTGGGCATTATACATTACATATACTGAGGACTTCAAATGCATGTAAATGAGAGTAATCGGTTGGCTTACTGTCCACATCTCTATTGGCATCTTTAACTCAATGGTTGTTGATGGAGACCGATTTATCACATAACAGGCAGTTTTGGCTGCTTCAGCCCAAAAAGAGTTAGATAGACCAGTAGTCTTCAACATAGCTCTTATCCTCTCTGTAAGAGTTCTATTCATCTGCTCTACCACTCTAATTTGTTGAGGAGTATATGTCGCTGTAAACTGCCTCTGAATACCTTCTTGCTTACAGTATGCAAGAAATGCACCATCTGTATACTCTCCGCCATTATCTGTTCTTAAGCACTTGATCTTTTCCAGATTCAAGTTCAACCGCGCTTTGAATTCCTTGAATCTTGGAAACACATCGACTTTTTCTTGATTGGATACACCCGACATCTCCGGAGTAATCATCGATAAAAGTAGCGAGTACTTTGCACCTCTTTGAGATAAATCCGGTGATTCCCAAACATCGGAATGAACTAAGTCGAGAATGCATTTACTTCAGCATGAGATCTGCTAAATTTCAATCTATCTTTGCTTACTTATAACACAATGCTCACAAAATGGTAGACTTACATATTTGAGTCCGGAGCGGTATCGTTGAGAGAGAATCTTCGAACCTTGTTCGACATGTGGCCAAGTCCGAGATGCCACATCATCGTTGACTCTTCTCCATTTGATGCGACACACGCATCGACTTCCTGTAGTGTTTCTCCTTGAAGCATGAATAGATTCGACTGCGATCTTTTACGCCTTCGTTAACACAAGCGCTCCTCCGACAATTTTTATTATCCCTTTTTCAATATGGACTTTGCACCCAAGACTATCTATTTGTCCTAAAGACAATAGATTTTTCTTTAGGCCTTTGACATATCGTACCTCTCGAATTGTGCTGAGCTGTACCATCATACATTTTTATTTTGACGAGTACCAATACCAGTGATCTCGAGGCATGGTCATCGCCCATGTACACAGATCCTCCTGAGATTGGTTCATATGTGTGGAACCATTCTCTCCGAGAGGTCATATGCCATGTTGCTCCTGAGTCTATAAGCCAGACGTCAGCTAACCGCTTTCTGCCTTCTGTAACAGCTGCTGCCTCGCTATAGAGAATTTCGTTATCATCCGAAGTACTAGCCACACAACCCTAAGCATTTGATGATTCAGGTGCTTTATTTTCTCTGCTCTTCTGATTGCTCCAACACTCTTTCTTCACATGCCCTTTCTTGCCACAATTGTAGCATTTCACATTCTTCTTACTTCTGGATTTTGATCTACCATGATTGTAACTCCCACTGGGGCCACGTTCTGTTGATCTCCCTCTCGTCACCAATAGTGCTTCTGCTTGCTGCGAACTTGCATGTCTATCTTCCTTGGTCTTGCGCCTGCTTTCCTCGTTTAAGATGGAGGCTGCAACATCATCGAAAACTAGACTGTCCGTCGGGTTGTTGTTCGTCAGATTGATGATGAGTTGATCATACGAATCTGGTAGACTTTGAAGTAGAAGCTCCGCACGTTCATTTTCCTCTATTTTGTGACCCAACGTTGTGAGTTGCGAAAATAGAGTCTTCAAGGTGTTGATATGGTCGGTTACTGATGTAGATTCCGCCATACGAAGAGTATAGAGTCTCCTCTTTAAAAAGATCTTGTTGTGCAGCGACTTAGCCTCGTACAACTTTGTGAGAGTATCCATATTTCCTTCACTTGTCTTTTCTCCGCCACACTGGATAACACCTCATCTGCATGTGATAAGTGTAGATCAGCAATTGCATTACCGTCTATTTCGTTCCACTTAGCATCATCAGTTATCTCTATGGGTCTTTCTCCTATTGCTGCCAAGCAATTGTTTTTCTCGGGATAGCTTTCATCTTCATTTTCCACGACGAGAATTTTTCCCATTGAACTTCTCAATCTCGTATTTTGCCGTCATTGCTTTCACCACTGAACTAACTTAGTTAGGATCGGCTCTCATCTGTTTCACGTGAGCAGATCTGAGTATACGTGAATAGTGACCAGTATACGTGAGCAGATTGCGCGTCACGTGAACGAGTAACACCGATTCCAAAATGCAACCTCGCTCCGATACCACTGTAAGGAGATTTATGGGTGAAAGCGAAACACGACTAAAGAGATTAGAAGAAAAATAAAGAGCAAGCACAAATCGAACACCGGAAATTACGTGGTTCGGCTTATAGCCTACATCTACGGGCAGAGACAGAAGGAAATAATTTTATTATACTGGAAAAATAATAACTTCTCTCTAATAATAGAGGAGAATAATTATACTCTCTCTATAATTAGGAGAAAACTATTCTCACTTCCCAATATCTCAATTACACCTAATAACTCTCAAAATTCTCTCTAATACAAGAAGAAATGAATTTTCTAGGATGATTGAAATGAGGAATGAGTACTCGATTTATAAATTGCATTTTGGTTACTATGCATTATTATTTTATTATTATTTTTTTATTATTTTATTATATATATATAATATTTTTCTCAACACGGCACGCAGTGCCGTGTTGAATGGAGAGAATGGGGCACCGCCCATCTAGAAGGGCGGTTCCCTTTTCAAACTTTGACAAGGGATTCGTTTCCTTTTTATTTACTAATTTTTTTTTTATCAATAGCAATAGCATGTGTGATGTAGATTTAGGATATGAATGATTGAAGAAAAGGGATAATTATCTAAGGCTAGTGTTTCTAGGTTTCTTAAGATTAACAGTACTACCAGTGGAGGTAACAGTAACAACAATAGTAGTAGTAGGTATAGATTTAGCAAATGAAGAATTGGAGAAAAGGGCTGATTATCTTTGGCTATTTATTTTCTAGTTTCTTAAGATTAGTAGTAGCAAATATGATAGAGGATGGTTGCATTAAATGAGTATAATACCTTTCGAGGTCAATACTTGACATATAGATATCTTTTTGGAGTGTATAATAGACATTTTCAAAGCTTGTAAAGAGATAAACCAAACCTAAAGTTTATTATGTCATTATGCTCTATGATCAAGCTTGAAATTCCACTTATTTATTGCTTATTTTTTAGTTTTAAGTTAATTTTTTATTTTCTTATAATTTCAAGTATTTTTATTTTTTTTTAAATATTAAATTTGGGTAGTGTTTATTTTATTTTTCTTATGCTAACTTCAACCTACTCTCTGATAAGGTGACAATCTTTAAATTGTCCTAAACTATTAAAAATATCAAGTTACCCTCCAAAATTTATTATCTTTAATTATTGACCATCCTTATCTCGTGAATTACAAAAATAGCCTTACCTTAACAGAATATTCTTGAAACAATACTGTGAGGGTCAACAAAAAATTTATATATTACTAGTCATTGAAAAATTAAAAAGTTAACTATTAAAATATTATTACGTAAACAGCGAAGAAGAGATTAAAAAATAAACCATGGAAATGACTTAATAGGCCTAAGTAAATTGATAGTTTCACTGAATTGGACTTGTTATTTACGTAAATTACAAGTCATACCATCATATGAAAATCCCGATAATGCCATAAAAATCAAATTTTAAAATTACAAGCAATGCCATCTTCGTCCTTTTTGTTTTTTTTTGTCCTTCCTTACTCCTTCTTCGTCCTTTTCTTTCATTTTATCTCCTTATCCTTAGTCCTTCTTCATCTTTTTCTTTCATTTGTTTTTTTTCCTCATCATCACTTCTTCTTCGTTTTTCTTTTTTTGTTTTTTTTTCCTCTTCCTTACTCCTTCATTTTTAAAAAGTTTTTTTCCCTTTCCTTTCATGTAATGCCAACTGTATAATTATTATTCAAATACAATCTCATATTAAATCAAAACTAAAACTTAATTTCTAGATACTAAAATTCAAAACCCAAAGCAAGCAATCAACTGTTAGGAGATTGAAAATATTGGGTGAAAGTCACATACAAAATAAAATATAAGAGAGAGCATTAAATTTTGTTCAAATTAACAAAAGAAGGTACAATTAGAGACTGTGTGTGTTTGTGCAATTGAGTTTTTAAAGTTATCTTCAACAAAGAATTTGAAGATCTTTGGGCTGTGTGCGATGAAGATGGTTTGAAGAAACTCTAGTAGAATTTTTCTTTTTTTTAATATCTATAATTTTTTTAAAACACCTTTGTAAAATGAAAAAAAAAGAATAATAATGATAAGAATAATAAATATGAAAACTAAAATATTATTCTTTTTTCCATTTGTAGCTTTTTTATTTAACTTTTTTATTTATATTTTAAAATAAATCTTTTAAATTCAAAAAAGAAAAATTTAATCGTTCAAAAAAATTAGTCATATAGGTGCAAAATGAACATGTTTTAAATTACTAGGTTACGTACCATAAATGTTTAAAATATTTATGAGTATTTTAAAAAAATTAGAAAGATTTGGACTTATAAAAATAACCTACCAAGGTTTGACTTTTTTTGTTAATTGACCGTTATTAGAATGTACAAATACTATTTTACTTTTTGGCTGTTAAAAATAAAACATAGATAACGATTTTTATGGTGTAACTTGATATTTTTAATAGTAAGAAGTTAATTTAAAGATTGTCACTTTATGAGAGGGTAGGTTGAAATTTACCTTAATCTTATTTAGATTACATGAATTTTATTATAAAATAATATTTTAAGTTTATTTATTTTTTATAAATTCACGATATTTAGGGTTAGTTTCGCATTGAAGTTTTAGGTTATTGGGAACATATGAAGTTAGGGGTAGCAAAAATACCAATCTGACTTAGACCCGTGCGATACCTGGCCTTGGGATGAGGTTGGTTTGGTCCCGGGCATCACTTGAAAAGCCCGGAGCTCGGCCTGGAGTCCAAATTTTATAAAAAAAATATTACAAAATATATTATATTTTATTTCAAATAATTATATATTTTTTAACACATTTATTAAATATATTTAAAATTTTAAACATTTAAAGTTCATTTTTCATGTATAGTTTCATTAAAATCAATTAAAAATATAAAATTATGAAAAAAATAAAAAAATATATACACATATAATATTTTTATTTATAAAATCTAAGTTTAGAAAGTCTGGATAAAAAATCTATCTCGGTACTAGGCTTTTAAGCCCGACCTGGGTGTTAAAATAATATCTAAATTTAAATTTAATATTTTTTTACATTAAAATATTGTATGACATATATACGATTGTGAAAAATCATCATGAATTTATGACAAAAAATATTATGTCATAAATCAATAAATTATTTACCATGCACCTCCCCTTTTTATGATAGTTATTTCTCGTCATATATTACCTATTTTCTTGTTGTCGCGGAAGAGGGAGAAAAAGAAAAGAAATAAAAGAGAAAAGAGAAGCCAAAAGTCAGGAAAAAAAAAGAAATGAAATTAAGACGCCGAGAGTGAAAAAGTTTGAAAAGAAGAATTAAGAGGAAACGTTATAGGAAATAGAATTGGGCAGCTAAGGTTGGGCTATGGGATTTTGTGCTTTTCAATTTTTAATCAGTTGAGATTGGGCCACGGATCACATTATTGCATGATTTTACATTTTGAGCATGTTTATGTTCACATGTATATATTTATGATGTATGTACAGGGAGATGTAAAACATGAACATTTAGAATTTTTTTTTTTTATGAGGCCCCGAGTCTCTTTATAGTTTATACGTTTGTAGTGGAGACTTGAGGCTAGCCTCATATATATTCATGTATTAAGTCATGTTATGAAATTTACATATAAGCATGATATAGGTAATAAATTAATTATTGCACAAGTCACCTCATATTCCAAGAAGGATGGGGCAGGTCATGTCAATAATTAAAATAATTGAGAATTCAATAAGATAAAGGTTACCAAGATTTTACAATTCATTACTATTCAATTAGTAATTATCTGATTATCAATGAATTTTTAAATATAAAGTGACAACTCGAAATTAATTTATGTTATCTCATAAATATAACAATTAAGCAAAATAATTAAATCTGATATAGGTTTTTTTTTTGCATCAAGATGGAGTTTCCAAGCATTATATATATCCTATTAAAAACAAAAAGAATCAAAGTTTCTAAAATATTTAATGTATCCAATTTGTTGAAAAACATATAATCAAAGAGAATTACATTAATTATTATTTTGCCAAGCTTAGCTTTAATTAAATTTTAACTATCAGAAATACATAACATTAAAGATAAAAATATAATTATTCAATAAATCATATAAAAAAAGAATCATAATCGTCAAAGAACCCATGTAGAAAATTAATTAAATAAAAATAATTATTTTATTGAATAGAATTTCCTCCCTAACTTCAGAATATAAGAAAATTAATTAAGACATACTTCAATGCAAAACAACAAAATTAATAGAACCAGACATCATGGAGAATTGAATCTTCAGTTTCTTTTCTCACACGCCTGCTTCGCTTCTGTTTTCTTGCTTCTTTGCCGCATGCGTCAGATGCTTCTGATTTTTATCTTGCATCGCAGAGTGACTCCTTTATTCTAAATCAGTAACAATATATAAGGTGAAGCCACCGCCCATTTAGTTAAATCCTGATCGGAATGAATTGCTTCCTTTATAAGCCAAAACTTTAATGCCGCCGCTTGACAAAGCTTTTGATTTAATCTTTAATTTCTGACGGGTTTGATTGCTCTTTCCAAAAATAATCAAAATGATAGTCCTTTTCCTAAATTAAATCTTCTTCTTGTCTTCACTAACAAAATGGTGAATTTAAATTTTCTTTTGTTACTCCCACATGAAAGCTTTAATTGGAGAATAAATTTTAATATTCAATTCTTCAAATCTTTCTTTTTCTTCCGGTAATTGTACTTTGATACCCTAATGTTCAATTATTTTATAGTTCAATAAAATAATTCAATTAATTAAAAATAATAAATAAAAATAAATAGCAAAAATATATAGTAAATGATAAAATATTGATATGCTATATGCTCATCACTTGTTAAGGTAGATGTGCCATGAAGTGCCGCACATAGCACAAAATTGTCATTTACTGGTGTCATTAGATGACCTAACTAAACGTTTTGAGTTATTAAATTAGCAACAAAAATATTGTGCAATACTTCCAGTTATTTATTCTGAAGCAAAAATTCAAAATGTCAGATTATATGACCATACGTATATTTAAAAGAAATATATATGTACAAATTTTAATACCCAATTTAATTATCTTTAATGAAGAAGTTGTGCGCGTGCTTTAATTATATTAGCGTGTATTTTAATAGTAATAGGGTAGTTTATTCCTGTCAATTGATTTTTAAATGCATTTTGAGTACTATTTCCACTTTAATCTCAAATCTTTCAATTACATTAAAGATATTTAATAAATCTTTAAGAGGTATTTGTTATAAATTTTTATTTTATTTTTTTTTTACTTAGGGTTCATATTCTTCTGTGATAATGTTAGTTTAGTTATTTCTATTCGTAACCATAAATATTGCATAAAAGTTAGAACATCATAAAAACCTTCAAATAGTGTCAAAAACCTTCTGCTCTCGGTTAGCTCGAGCTCGAGCAGGACTGCCTTCCAATTCCAGTTCCTCGATCTTTACCAGAATGGAAGTCTCTCGGACCTGTACTCACAGAAAACAGAATCAGGGGTCGCCGGGTGTTGTTCTGGCGAAAACCCTCCGACGCTCAAGTCAGTAATCGGGTTGTTCTTTTTGCATCCCTCTTAGTTAGAGAGACCGGAAGAATGGAAGGGGTATTTTTTCCTTCTTTTCTGAAAAATGTAATTTCCCTAAAAATCAGAATAGAGGGATGTAAGAATAAGAAGAACTTGTGTGAATTTTCGGAACTCCTGTAACTTACCCGTTCATTTCCTTTTATTCTCCCTTTTTTCCCGCTCTTTCTCTCCGGAGATCATCCGTTCCCGCGTCAGTGGTGTCTGGGTCCCTCTGACAGCCGGGATTAGTGTAATATTACCTAGGGATGCGCGCCTGTCTGGTTAGGATAGTTCACATGGCCAGATCATAATATCGGGCATGCGCGCAAGGAATGATGACACCGTGGGGGCATGTGCCGACCATCGGCAACAGTACCACCTCCATACCATGTGGGGCCTTGATCAGACATCGAAAGTTGTGCCGAGTTTCTGAGAAAACTTATCGGACTGTCCTGAACCGGGTCTCGCGTTCCCTTTATTCTATGACTGGTGTGGCCCAGTTGTGCTCGAGGACTTGAATACAGCGAGCAAAAAAGTGAGCTCGGGTCTCGTCCAGCCTTCGAGCTCCTCGTCCTTGACCAGCCTTGACAGGGCCAGATGACCTCGAGCAAGCAAGAGAGCTCGGAGCTCGGATAGTCTTGAACTCCTCGACCTTGACCAGCTTTGACGTCTAGTGAGGCCATCTTAGTGCCGGCGGTCGGGACTTCTGCTCGAGCTGGATTGACCCCGGGGTGTCTTATTCGAGCTGGAATGGCCTCGAGGAGACCTGCCCGATATTACCCAAACACCAGTTCCCCAGTTTCTAGTCTTTAGAGTGAAATGAGATAAGACTGGAAACTTATTAGTAATGGGCCGGCTTCCCAGCCTTTTCCACTTCCCCATGTTTTCTAGCTGTTTTCCGCTTCCATCATTTTGCATTTAATGCGGGACACATGGACGGATCCTGGCCGTGCGTTCAAATTTTGAAGAGACGTTACTCGAAAGGTCGCGTCCCTTGATCTACGTGCTGTCTGCTGAAGAGACGCACTTTCCCCTTTTAAAAAACCCCCAATTTCTTCACTGTACCTCCTATTGCTCATTTTTGCTTAAACCCGAAATCTTCTTGCAAGTGCTTCTTCGTCTTCCTCTTCCGTGTCAGAGCGATTTCCGACCGTATAAGCCTTTCTCTGTATTCAGGTATAAACCCTTCTTCTTTCTCTTCTCACCAGTTCTGTTCTTCCTTCTTCTGGGTTTCTGATTCCAATTGGGTGGACTGTACTTTAGGAAAGAATGTCGGATACCCAGCGAGCCCGTAGGATGTCATCCGAGGAATCTTCCTCTTCTAGCGAAGTAGAACCCCTTAGTGTAGTTCCGGTGAGGGATTCTAGTCCGGAAGGGGCGTTACCCGCGGCGGAGACCCAGCCGCATCAAGGGGAGAGGGCCAGCCAAAAGTCAGAGGGTAGGGGGTACCTCATTGACCTTATGAGGTGTGACACCACACATTTAGACTTGAATAGGCTTAGGCACACCTACCACATACTCGACAGTGTGGAGTTGCGGGTGCTGGGCAAGGGTGATATTCCAGTCAGTCCCCTCAGGTATACTACCTTCCACTGGAGTGCTTGAATGGGGATCGGTTGCCTCTCCAGCCTTATTTTGCCCGAGTTTTGTCCAAATTCTGGTTGGCCCTAGGGCAGCTGAACTCGAATGGGTGGAGGGTCCTTTCTGGACTTTTTGTTTTGTGGAAGTGGTGCAATTTGGGTGAACCCTCGGTAGAGGAAATAAAGCATCTTTATCAGCTAAAGTGCAGCCTAAAGGATCTTTGGTTGGTACTACCTTACCTCCGACTGAAGGGTAAAAAGCCCATAGCTGATCTCCTACTTTCGGTGGCAACTGGAAGAGCAAATTCTTCTTTGTTGGGGGGATGGGGGCATCTTGCACTTCCATGGGGATCCCTCCGGTTCCACGGCATTTTTGCACTCTAGGTTGTTTATCCATCCGATGAATTTTCATTTTAGTTCTTACGCTCGTACCTGTTCTCATTATTCTGCCTTGATTGTTTTTGCGGTTTCTTGGGGTGCCTTCTACAGAATTGGGGAAGAGCTTCGAACACATGTCAGAACCGTACTTGACAACGCTGAGCTCGTGCGGAGGCTGCTTACACCCAAAATTTTTGGAGTTCGGTCCGGTGCCAGGGAAGACTTGAGGGGGTGCTTGAAATGATGCATAGGCGTGTAGGGACCTCCGGAGGTGCAGCTCGAAGAGACCCGAGCCGTATGGATGCTCGCCTCACTGCTCGAACTTCCTCTTCGCTCGGAAGGTAGAGCGAGCGAAGGCGGTCCTCTCGCAGGAGTCCGAGGGCTGCGGCTTGACTCGTCCTCGGCCCGAGCGTCGCGAGGCGAGGTCGGTCTAACCGTCGCAGAGCCCTACCTTAGGAACTTTACTGGGAGATGAACAGCAGATTCTGGATGGGTCGGAGTCCCATGATGTTAACGAGTTGTTTAGTGCTCTCCAGCGCCTCTCCTCCGTGCTTGATTGCTGTGACCGGGCTCGAGGCCAAGACTCGAGATTCTCGGGAGCGAGCTTTGGCGAGATTCGGAGCTTGGAGCGAAGTCTTGAGAAGTTGAAGAGGAGAACACGAGGCTTCAAGAGGAGAACTCTACCTTCGGCGAAGGTGGCGGTGTCGGACTCTAAGGCTACCAGTTCAAGAGGAGCTGTCCTCGTCCAGGAAGAGTTGCTCGAGGCTCGGAAGGACTTGGACACCGGAGATTCTCCTTTGAGAAGACCATGGAGGAAACTTCTCGCCTCGAGGCGGGTGGATTCTTTGAAGGTCCGGCTCATGACCAGAGTACAACGATGGGGTGACTTCCAGCTATAACTGCCTCGTGTATGCCTTGGGTCAGGTACATCCCAAGGTCAACCTGTCTAAGGTCCAAGTGGGTGTTGCTGAGTATATGCGTATTCAAGACGTCCCCAGTCCAAGGTGCGAAGCTTCCCTCCAGAGCCCCAGTGAACTCGGGAAGTTGTTCCTCCCCCTACTGCTGATGCTCCTCCTGCTACTGCTGAAGATACTCCTCCTCCTGCTGCTGATGGTGCCCCTCCTGCTATTGTTGCTGCTGATGCCCCTCCTGTTGCTGCTGATGCCCCTCCTGCTGCTGCTGATGATGCCCCTCCTGCTTGAACTCTTTTCTTCTCTCTTTTTTTTTTAACTCCTTGTACTTGTAATCATTTCAATGAATAAAAGGCATATATTGGACAACTCGTTTCTGTACCCGTATGCATATTCTTGCGTTTTATGTGTGGGATTGACTTCATGTGCTCGATAAGTGGGAATTTTATAAGTGTTGGACTTTTATTTTATTTTTTGCCCAAGTTTATTACTGCTTGTATCATCTTTTAACTTATGCATGGCAAAGGTTTGCCTTGAGTTAGGCTGAAAGCCCTTTGCCTGTCTCGTGAGCTCGGTCTACTTGAACCGACGTTTGACTCGTGCTTTGTAGCTGTTTATTTTGCGAGCTCATTCGCTTTGAGCCTGATTTTGGTTCATGTTTAAATTCCGTGTAATCTTCTCGCGCTCTTCTTACTCGAGCCTACAATTGGCTCTCGCTTGGCACCGTCCCGCCTAAAGCTTGGCTTTGGGACTTCTGGTCTTAGTATTGTCCTTGCGAGCTTCTTCTGCTCGGGCCTGCAAATGGCCACGCTGGGCACCGTCCCGCCTAAAGCTAGGCTTTAAGACTTTTGGCCTTAGCGTTGTCTTCATGAGCTTCTTCTGCTCGGGCCTGCAATTGGCCACGCTTGGCACCGTCCCGCCTAAAGCTAGGCTTTGGGACTTCTGGCCTTTGCGTTCTCCATGAGCTTCTTCTACTCGGGTCTGCAATTGGCCACGCTTGTTACCGTCCCGCTTAAAGCTAGGCTTTGGGACTTCTGGCCTTAGCGTTGTCTTCATCAGCTTCTTCTGCTCGGGCTTGCAATTGGCCACGCTGGGCACCGTTCCGCCTCAAGCTAGGCTTTGGGACTTCTGGCCTTAGCGTTGTCTTCATAAGCTTTTTCTACTCGGGCCTGCAATTAGCCACGCTTGGCACCGTCCCTCCTAAAACTAGGCTTTGGGATTTCTGGCCTTAGCGTTATCTTCATGAGCTTCTGCTGCTCAGGCCTGCAAGTGGCCACGCTTGGCACCGCCCCACCTAAGGCTAGGCTTTGGGACTTCTGGCCTTAGAGTTGTCTTAATGAGCTTCTTGGCTTTAACTTGATTTAATATTATAAATGTTTTTCTTACTTTTATACACGTTCAAGTTTTTATACATCCCCATTTTGGGAAGGAATTTGACATTAATGCTTACAACACAAGGAAACTTACTGGAAGTATTTCATCAAGAGTTGTGCGTTCCATGGGCTCTTGACTTCTCGTCCGTCCGGATGGGATAGCTGGTATGCTCGTAGTCCGGCAATTTGAGTGACTCGATAAGGACCCTCCCAATTTGGCCCTAATACACCTTGCCTGGGGTCCTTCGTGTTCTGATTGACTTTTCTGAGTACCCAATCCCCCACTTGGAACCAGTGGATGTGCACATTCTGGTTGTAATAACTAGCCACTTTCTGCTGGTATTCGGCGATCTTAGCAGCGACCCTTTCCCTCTTCTCTTCCAGCAAATCCAAGCCTGTACACATTTGCTCGTTGTTTTGCTCCTCATTGAAATGCTCCGTTCGGTGCGTCCCATTCCTATTTCAGCAGGGACAACTGCTTCGTGCCCAAACGCCAAGGAGAATGGGGTCTCTCCTGTGGCCGTTTTGTGTGTGGTTCTATAAGCCCACAAGATGCCAGGCAGCTCGTCCACCCAGGCTCCCTTTTGCTCGCCAAGTCTGGTCTTCAGGAGATGTTTTATGGTCTTGTTCGCGGCTTCCACTTGTCCATTGGCTTGCGGGTGTGAGGGAGAGCAAAACTTCAGCTCTATCCCTAGGTTTTGGCAGAATTCTCTGAACTTGCCGTTGTCAAACTGTCTCCCATTGTCTGTGACCAATGCATGAGGAATCCCATACCTGCAAATCACATTTTTCCAAATGAAGTCAGTGGTTTTACCTTACATGATCTTGCTCGAGGCTCTCACTCGACCCATTTGGTGAAATAATCGATTGCGACTATGGCGTGGGTGGCAGATGCTTTCCCCTTCGGCAGTGGCCCGATCAAGTCAATTCCCCATTGAGCAAACGGCCATGGTGAGTTCATCACTGTAAGGTTCTCTGGAGGCTGAGTCAGGTAATTGGCAAAACTTTGGCAGCTCTTGCAGCTTCTGGTCTTCTCTTGAGCATCTTGATGCATGCGGGGCCAAAGTATCCTCGCCTCGAGGCCTTGAAAGTCGAGGACCTCGCGCCGGAATGATTCCATCAAATTCCTTCGTGTATCTTTCGGAGGACATAATCGAGATCCTCCCGGTCTAAACACCGCAGCGAGGGAGAGTATATCCCCGTCTATACAAGACCCGTCGATGAGAGTATACTTGGCCGCTTTACACTTCAACTTCCTTACTTGCTTATCGGCAGGCACCGTCCCTTCCTTGAGGTAAGAAACAATTGGTTCCATCAAGTTGCCGCTCGACGATAAACCCAGTACCTCGTCTTCCTGCTCGGGGCTCGAGCAGGTTTTAACTTCTAATGGGATGGACCTTGGTATTTTGGGGTCGGAGGTAGCGGCCATCCGAGCTATCATATCGGCTCGAAAATTCTTCCCTCTCGAGATCTGCTCCACCTCATTGCTCGGAAGTTATCAATCAGCTGCCTTACCTTCCGAAGGTAAGCCTCTATCTTCTCGCCTTTCGCTTGGAAGCTTTCCTTGAGATGGTTTGCCACCAGTTGTGAGTCTGTCTAAAGCTTCACCTCTTTTGCCTTTACTACTAAAGCGAGGTTCAATCCAGCAATTACAGCCTCATACTCGGCCTAATTGTTGGTGACTTCAACTCAGACTTCACGATCTCGCATTTCTACCCTTCGGGATGAGAAGCACAATTCCGATCCTGCTCCTTGGTCCCGCATGACCCATCGACCGTGACTGTCCAGGCATTGGTTGGGGCCGAGGAGTCTGGTGGATGCTCGCTCTCCATCTCTCTATTTCTTTCTGTACATTCGACCACGAAGTCAGCTAAGGACTGAGCTTTTATAGTTGTTCGGGGTTGGTAGCTGATGTCGAATTCACTGAGCTCCACCAACCATTTCACCAACCTTCCGGAGGTCTCTAGCTTGTGCAGAGTTTGCCTGAGCGGCTGGTTTGTTAGAACCATTACCGAATGCGCCTGAAAATAAGGCCTCAGCTTTCGGGCTGCTGTTACCAGGGCCAGTGCCCATTTCTCCATCAGCGGATATCGAGTTTTAGCTTCCAACAAAGCTCTGCTCATGTAATAAGCGAGTCTGCACCCCTAATTCCTCTCTTACTAGAACCGAACTCGTTGCCCATTGAGACACAGTGAAATGCTGAAACAATACCTCCACTTGCTCGAGGTGTAGAGCGATAGCGGAGCTTTCAGCAAGTATTCTTTCAACTTTCGAAGCAGCCACGCGTTCGGAGTCCATTTTGTCTTCCTGCCTTTCTTCATTTCCTGGAAGAAGACTCTGCATTTATCCGTGGCTCGAGATACGAACCTGTTGAGGGATGCCAATTTGCCGGTAAGACTTTGTATCTCCTTGAGGCTATGGGGGGATTTCATTTCCACCACTGCTCTTATCTTTTCCGGATTGGCCTCGATCCCTCTGTGACTGACCATGAAGCCTAAGAATTTTCCCACACCAACTCCAAAGGCAGACTTCTCTAGGTTTAGTTTCATCCGATACTTTCTTAAGAGGGCAAAGGTCTCCTCTAAATGCCTTACATGCTCCTCCGCGTCTTTTGACTTGGTGATCATGTCGTCCACGTACACCTCTATCGTTCGACCGATCAATGGCTTGAAGACCTTATTCACCAGCCTCTGTTATGTTGCCCCCACATTCTTCAAGCCAAAGGGCATGACCTTATAGCGATCGATCCACGATTAGTGATGAAGGCTGTGCACTCCTCGTCCGATCGGTGCATGGGAATTTAGTTATAACACGAGAATGCATCCATAAAACTAAGCGAGCCGTGCCCGTCAGTGGAGTCCACCAGTTGGTCTATCTTTGGCAATGGGAAGCTATTTTTAGGGCAAGCTTTGTTCACATCTGTGAAGTCCACGCACATTCTTCATTTCCCACGTACCTTCTTTACCAGCACCACGTTCAAGATCCATTCGGGGTAGGAGACCTCCCTTATAAATCTCGCTTTCAGCAGCTTCTCCACCTCGCAGTTGATGGCCTCATATCTCTCTTGGTTAACGCATCTCATCTTCTGCCTCACTAGCTTAGCATCTTTCCGTATTGCCAGCCTGTGACATGCCACTTCTGGGTCAATGCCAGGCATATCCTCATGCGTCCATGCGAATACATCCGCGTGTGCTCGCAAAAACTCTACCAGCTTTTCTTTTAACTGCTTGCTAATGCCCAAGCTGATCCGGATTTTCTTCTCGGGGTCGTCTGCTTTCACCTCAACCTTCTCCAGTTCCTCAGCCGGCTCCTGCCTTCCACTCCTTGACTCCCCCCTCGAGTCCAGCGAGGTTATCTTCATGGTGTCTTTGGCTGCCACAGCGTAGCAGCTCCTTGCCACCCTCTGGCTGCCTTTTATGACCCCCCACAACCCCATTCACTCGATACTTTAAGGCCAAGTAGTGGGTGGATAGCACGGACTAGCTGATCCTCATGAACGACCTCCCCAGTATCGCTTGGTATGGGCTGGCTTCATCTACCACTACAAAGTTTAACATCATACTCTTTTCAAAATGCCTCGAGCCCATGGTCACAGCCAGTTTGATGATTCCCAGAGGTATCAGCTTCCCTCCCCCGAATCCTTTCAAGGAAGTGCTCGTCTGCTCGAGGCTCGCACCTGCTATTCCCAAATCCTCGAGTGTGGACTTGAAGAGAATATCCACCGAGCTTCCCGAGTCTACCAGTATTCGGTCAACTTCCTTATTAGCGATGTTCGCTTTCACAACCAAGGCATCCTCATGGGGGTACAGCATCCCCTCCTCGTCTTCCTCCATCCACAAAATGGGCACCTGCCAGACCTTGGCCTTTTTGGCAGTGGGGGCAATGAACAGGACCTCTCGGTCGGCAGCGGCATATCTGCAGTAGTTTTTTCAGGCCCTGTTTGAATTTCCTACCATCGTGGGCCCTCCTGAGATCACCCTTGTAGCCGGTGGTTCCAAGTCTATTTCATAGGCTCAATCATCTTCCTCGGGTTATTGCTCTCAACCACCGGATGTCCTCCTTCAATAAACTCGTCCAAATACCGATTCTTAACCAGATCCTCCACCTGGTTCTTCAAATCACGGCACTGTGATGTGGAATGGCCGTGGTCACCATGGAAATGGCAGAACCGTCCCTTGTCTCGTTTGCCAGCCGACTTGGCCATCGGCGTTGGGGGACTCAGCAGTCCTCGCTCCTTAGCCACTTGAAGTATCTCTTCGAGAGATATCTTCAACATTGTGTATTACCGTAAGCGGGGCTCTGCTCCACCATCTGTATCGCCCGAACCCTTGGGAAGCTTCTTGGTGGGGGTGGCAATGGACGATTTGATCTGTTGTGGTTCATCGCAGGTCTGCTTGGTGGTTGGTTGCGGGATTGGTGGTCGTCATGACGCCTATACTCCCTGTGATCCGGCACGGAGACTGCGGGTGGCGAGGGAATCATCCATGATGGGGAGCTCTCAGTAACGGTTGTAGGGGGCAACCCGGTCCCTTATTGCTTTTGAAGCAAGCGCTCCTCGGGCAGGACCTCTTTTCTCCTTCCTCTTTATTCCACTGCCCTGTTCACTTTTCAACTTTGCAGCCTTTTCCTCTTCAATGACCACATCCATTTTCACCTGTTCATACGCATCTGAATATAAACGGATCGAAGGGCTCCGTAGATTATACCATGGCCTTCCCATCCTGATCTCATCCTTCAGTCCTCTCAACGCCTGGGGAAGATTAAACGCACCAAGATCTAGGACCGATCTATGGTACCTCTTGACGAACTCCCGGAGGGGTTCTTCCCCCCTCTGTCTTATTTCCGACAGCTCCATCATATCATCTTCGTGGGTCACTGTGCCCCGAAACTACTCTGCAAATTCCCTACACATCTGTTCGAAGCTTAGGATACTTCCCCGCGGCAGCCTATGGTACCATTCTCTTGCCCTTCCCTCAAGAGTAAGCAGGAAGGCCCTGCACCTCTGGGCTGCTGACAGGCCCTGCACTCCTGTCATGTCGTTGAACCGCTCTATGTGCACCAATGGATCACTCTTTGGTGAAAATTTCAAATCCGGAAAGCGGCAGTCACGTGGGATCGTGACACCCATGATCTCCATCGAGAGTGGGGACTCGTTGTCCAGCATTATCCTCTAACTTGGGCTTTTTCCGTTTCCCCGGAGGTCCTCCACAACTTGTGCCAACCTACGCACCTCCCCTCCAGCTCTTCCGCGCGGGAGGTTGGTGCTGTATCCTGCAAGTGCTGACGAGACCCTCTTTCCTCCATGTTCGTCTCCTCCCTCACGGCAACATTTGGTGCCTTAGGTCTTTGGGCTTCATCCCCCACATGCTCCCGAATGGGAGCGTTCCCACGGCTGGATTCAAGGACGTCATTGCATGCTTTCCTCTGTCCATCCCTGAGTTCTTGTAATATGGAGGTCAGAGTTTCCATTTGTTTCTCCATCCGATCCATTCTTTCTTGGATCTCTCTATTCTGAGCCTCATTGGCCACTTCCCTCAAGGTCACCAATTCCTCTGGACTCACTCCTCTTCTGCTGTTTCCTCTCATTGTTGCATTGTGTCATCTGAACGTGTTGGGAAATCAGGCTTTTTGAACTGATCCCACAGACGGCACTAAAAATGTTGATGCTGTTTTCCCGCATCCCTTCAAATAGTATCAAAAACCTTCTGCTCGCGGTTAGCTCGAGCTCGAGCAGGACTGCCTTCCAATTCCAGTTCCTCGATCTTTACCAGAACGAAAGTCTCCCGGACCTGTACTCACAGAAAACAGAGTCAGAGGTCGCCGGGTGTTGTTCCGGTGAAAACTCTCCGACGCTCAAGTTAGTAATCGGGTTGTTCTTTTTGTATCCCTCTTAGTTAGAGAGACCGGAAGAATGGAAGGGGTATTTTTTCCTTCCTTTCTGAATAATGGAATTCCCCCAAAAATCAAAGTAGAGGGAGGTAAGAATAAGAAGAACCTATGTGAATTTTCAGAACCCCTGCAACTTACCCGTTCGTTTCCTTTTATTCTCCTTTTTTCCCCCCTTTCTCTCCGGAGATCATCCGTTCCCGCGCCGATGGTGTGCAGGTCCCTCGGCGGTAGGGATTAGCGTAATATTCCTTGAGGATGCACGACTGTCTGGTTAGCATGGTTCACATGGCCAGATCATAATGTCGGGCATGCGAGCAAGGAATGATGACACCGTGTGGGCATGTGCCGACCATCGGCAACAGTACCACCTCCATACCATGTGGGGCCTTGATCAGACATCGAAAGTTGTGCCGAGTTTCTGAGAAAACTTATCGGACTGTCCTGAACCGGGTCTCGCGTTCCCTTTATTCTATGACTGGTGTGGCCCAGTTGTGCTCGAGGACTTGAATACAGCGAGCAAAAAAGTGAGCTCGGGTCTCGTCCAGCCTTCGAGCTCCTCGTCCTTGACCAGCCTTGACAGGGCCAGATGACCTCGAGCAAGCAAGAGAGCTCGGAGCTCGGATAGTCTTGAACTCCTCGACCTTGACCAGCTTTGACGTCTAGTGAGGCCATCTTAGTGCCGGCGGTCGGGACTTCTGCTCGAGCTGGATTGACCCCGGGGTGTCTTATTCGAGCTGGAATGGCCTCGAGGAGACCTGCCCGATATTACCCAAACATGTTTCATACACCCAAATAATTTCCTACTCAAGGTATTAGCCACCAAGATGATAATTAATAAAGCATTTAAAATCTATCACCAACTACAACCATCTCCTCTATCTCAAATTCAACTCATTTTTCATAAATTAGTGCTTCAAACTCTTGTGATCAAAAAAGATATAACAAGTTTTTCCATATAAATAATGCCTCCATATTTTAAGATCTAAAATTATAATTGCTAACTCTAATAATGAGTTAGATACTTTTGTTCACAACTTTTTAGCTACCTAAAAACATACGCCACAACATGGCCATATTTTAACAATACATAACCCTCTCCCTTCATAAAAGCATTAACATAAATCACAAAACCTTCACCACCAAAAGAGACAGTCAACTCTTGAAGGCCGACACTAATCAACTCTTGAAGGCCTTTCCTAATTCACTTCTTATTCTTTTTAGTCAAATTGGTCAATGGCACTACAAGGCTAGAAAATCCCTTCACAATATATTTATAGTAACTAGCTAACCCTAAGAAACTTCTTACTTTAGTAACACTAGAAGGCTTTTCCTAATTTATAATTACCTCTACTTGGCAGGATCCACCAAAATACCATCACTCCTCAGTCACTACATGGCCTAAAAATGCCATATGATCAAGCAAAAACTTACATTCTTAAATTTCACACAAAAATTCTTCTCTTACAATGTTTCCAACATAACCTTCAAGTATGTCTCATGCTCCTTGTACTCTTAAAGTAAATTAATTTGCCATCAGAAAAGTTAAAAATAAACTGATCAATATAACATTAGAATAACCATTTTTATCAAATTCATGAACATTATAAGAGCTTTAGTTAACCTAAAAGGCATAACTTAGAACTGATAACGCTACAACAGGTCTGAAAAGTTGCCTTTGATACATCTTCACTTCTGATTCTCAATTAATAATATCTAGATCGTAAATCAATCTTAGAAAGCATCATAACACCTTATATTTGATCAAAGAGGTCATTAATTTGAGGAATATGATACTTGTTCTTGACAGTATCCAAATTCAATTGTCGATAATCAAACATTATCAAACCATTTTTCTCTTTTACAAATAAGACAGAAGTATCCCAATGCAAATGAAACTTCTATCTAGCAATTATTATAATAAACCTTTAGTCCTTTCAACTCAACAAGTGCCATCAATATGGTGCTATAAAAATAAGTACAATAGTAGGGCTAAATCTATGGCAATCTCAACCTCTCACTCAAGAGGTAAACTAAGAAGATCCTCAGGAAACACATCAGCAAACTTACCTACAATAAGGGCATAAAACCTTTCACACCTCTTTTTTAATTATTTTCTCTGCCTTAGCCATAAATGTCAATGAAATCAAAATTCTACATAACTAATCTACTTTGCAAAATAATCAACTGAAGTATGATAAGTTCCTAACCAATCCATTTCTAATATCAAATCAAAATCATACATCTCCTAGAGCCTAAGAGATCTATAAGAAATTCCCTACCACACAATCTGATCATACAATATTTGTAAACATGAACTACTAACATACAAAAGCACATGGTATAAATGAATGTGCAACATCAAAGTAAAAAAAAACTTTAGCTTCTCTATAGAATAAAGTTGATTTGCCTAATACTACATCATTGGACTCCTCAATATTTTTCTCAGTTAAAATAAAGATACGCCCTTGCACCTTTGGTTTCTTCCTGTGTCTTTCAATAGTCTGACCATTTGCAGTTCCACTATGTTCCTCTAGGCTCTAGGTAGTCTATAAGTATATGTCAGGTTTCTCCACAAGCAAAACAAATATGAAATTTCTTCTAAGTAGCAGTATCATAAACACCCTTGTTACTTGCTTTGTTGCCTTTACTAATACGTTTCTAAAAAAGGGTACCTTGTCTATTAGAACTTCTATCTCAAGACCCACCTTGTCAATTTCTTTTGTTTCTCTAATATCTTGTAACTTAAGGTTCAAGAATATTTTTTTTAGTGGCAATGGAACTGTTAACCACATCAGCATAATTATAGATCTTAAGTTAATGTAAAACGCCCCTTGGTATACCCCTATAAGAACTTTCTACATTTTACTACCCTTATTAGCAACCAAGGTAAGAGCAAATCGAGGCATGCAGTAAACTATTCCTTACTTTGTTCCTTAAGTTAATTTCAAAATGTTTGGCTTCGTCTAACATTAAACGCACTCAGGAAAATACTTCACTTGAAAATCTTTTAGAAACAACTCCCAGATAATATGTGCACCTCTTAACTTAGCCCTCAATAGATATTATTTAACATCTCACCAATGGTCTACTTTACCCTAAGGAGAAATGAAGCCAAAATCAAGTTCCAATTATCATTATAAGAGTCAAATAAATCCATTCTAGAATTTCAAAGTTCACAAATTTGTTCATAGATTTTGAATATACTTAATTTAACAAAATTAATCATTTTAAAAACTTTTATCTTATGAAAATAATTTTCTTAATGCATTCACTTGATTATATGAATTTTATGAGAAATATACCAAGAAAATTCTCCTAAGCTTAGTATCCTTGAAACTTGTAATTGTCTTAATGGGCTTGAGCTTGTTCTCACATGGATAAGTTTTGTCCTTCAAGAGCTAGCGAGATTACAAAATATATGAATTACCTATTTTACCTATGACATGTAATTTATTATCATCAAAGTCAAAAGATCGCATAACATATAGGTCAACAATATTATTGATGAGTCTTGTACCTCAAGCGTTGTTCTTTCCAACTAATCTCATATTGATTTTGATGATGTAAATGATATGGGTGATTTTAATGCGTAAAAATACAAAATTGTCAACTTATTAGTTCAAAGTCTGACTTTAAGAAGTATTTAAACTATTCTTTAGTAAAAAGAACTCTTGAATTTGATGTTTTACAATGGTAGAAGATGAATAAAGGCAAATATCCTATTTTGGCTGAGATGACCAATGATTTTTTAGCTATACCTATGAGAACTATTGCCTTGGGATCTGCTTTTAGTATGAGGATAGCTTGAATCGTCATTGTAGTAGACTATATTCAGACATGTTGAAAGCAATCATGTGATATCAGCATTGGTTATAGGTTATTAGTGGTTGAGGTATAAAAATATTCTTTGTAAAATCAATTACTAATTGTTTTTTCTTTACTATTTATTTTGACACTTTTTTCTGTTAAGTGGAGTTCTTGAAGAAGAATTTTTTATTGTAGAGGAATTAAAGGACGAGGAACGAGATGACCGATAAGAATTAGATAAGTTTATTTTTTATATTAGTATTTGTAATTTATTTTAAAGTTGTGTTGCTAATATTTTGTTTTATGTATTGGGCTATTAGTCTATTATGTATTGGATAATCATCTTTAATTTAAGTGTTTTTTCTTTTAACTTTATTAAAAATTAATAAAAGACAAGGCCTGGCCCAAGCTTGATCGTCTAAGTTGGGATGGGCTTTTAGAGAGCCTGGGCCTATTTTATCAATAAAATGGATTTGGGCCTGGGCTTGAAAATGTGCTAAAATACTTGACGATTTAACATCCTTATAGGTAAAAATATTCTTAAAAAAAAACTTTTTGTGACATATGAATAATTTTAGATTCAATATCATACGTACGATATCCTCTTTGTCCAAAAGGATATCCAATAAAAATTTCATTCCTTGTACGTTGATCAAATTTATTCTTAATGTATAAATTTTTAGCAAACATAAACAACCAAAAACCTTAATCGAGATAAATCAAGCGTTGCAGCAAAAAACATTTCAAGTGGTGATTTACCTTGTAATACTTTATTAGGAAAATATGCTATAAAGACACATTCAGTCTAGTATTTTATGGACAAATTGGCTTGAAAATGTAAACCTTGCATAATTTTAAAGAGTTGGCAATGCTTTAGTTATACGACTCCATTTAGCTATGGTGTCCTGATACAACTTCTATCTCATGTACCTTTATCTATAAAAAAAAAAAAATGTTGCAAATCTTTTACAAGGAATTTAGTCTCATTATCGGGACTCACCATTTTAATGTCAACATTTAATTGATTTTTAACCAACACAAGAAAAAAACAAAGGGGCATCTTGGTTTCAGATTTTATTTTCATTAAACATAACCAAGTGAATTTAGTATAATCATCAACAAAAATTAAAAAAAATAATAATAAGCTTTAAAGAACTATAAATAGAAAAAGGACCAAACCACCACAATGGATTAATTCAAATGGATTTTTACTTTTAATACTTCTAATAGAAAATGTTTTTAAAATAATTTTAAACTGCCAAGATAAGGGAGGCTAAGTCTCCAATGCCTAACAATCTTATGCATTGAAGCTATTTGGGAAGTAAAGGAAGATGTGGTTAGGAATTTATATGTTAAAAAGGCCATTGTGAAGTCTACCTTGTCAATCTTCTTCTTTGCATATAGTTCCTAAAATACACAAGAATCAAAAGAAAGATGACCTGATATTTATTTCATTTGGTTAATTGGCTAACTAATAATAAATAGAATTTAAAGCTTAGAATGTAAAACACATTATCTAATAAAAAATCTGATGAATAAAAAACCTTCCTATATGAGTGATAGAGGTTATTGTACCATCTGGTAATTGGAAATGAGGAGGTATATGACATGATTTATAAAACCAGAAGAAATCTAAAGAAAAACACATATAATTGGTAGCACCTATATCAATTATCCTAGTATCGAAAAAAGAGGAATTATGAGCTATACCTACAAAATTCGCATAATGTAAATAACTCAGGAGCAAAACATAGCTAAGAGTTTTTATATTGCTTTTGAGCAAAAATAAATGCTTGTTGCTCTTCTTTACTAGTTACAATGGCTGCTGCCTTAGGATTTCTTTTACTCCCTTGTTCATGTTTCCTCCAATTTGGTAGATATCCATTCATAGTGTGTTTACAAATCAATAAACGGAATGGGCTGGAATCAGAATGGAATGGAATCGGAGTAAGCTAGAATTGGAAAAGGGAATAGGAATCATAATAATTTGTTTACTTTAACTATGAGAATCAGAATCCGAATCGAAATGAATTGTAATGTTACTAAAGTGTTTTCTTTATCTTTGGAATCATAATGGATTGCTACAAATCACTAAACTGACTTTAGTTGATTATTGTCATTATTTGTTATAATAATTGTGATTATTATTATAATCATTATATTAATAATAGTAATTATTATTATTATTGCTAATATAATAATTACTATTATGAAAATATAATAATTACTATTATGAAAATAATCATAAAAATAATAATAATAATAATAATAATATTAATAATATTATTATTAATCATACTAATATTAATAATAAAATTGCTACTGCTAATAATAAAAATATTATTATTATTATTATTATTATAAAAAATTTATTTTTCATAATAATAATAATATAAGGAATGATAAAATAAGAATTTTAAAATTTAAGTGAGGGTAATATGATCATTTAGGGAATGGAATTCTCATTCCCACTTTCTCCCATAAGAATAGAAACTCTAGTAATCATTTTCAATTTTAGGTGGGGCTCATTATTTTGATTCTCATTCCACCTCTGATTTAATCAAGTAAACACATCATTCATTCTCATTCCTTGATTTTTATTCTCATTGTCAATAAGTAAACACACCATCAATTCAAAACACTTTAGTTTTATAAGTTTTATATGCCCAATTTCCTCAATGTTCACATGTTGGTCTGCCTTGATTATTTCTAGAACTGCCATTAAAACTTCCACTTTTGTTATCAATTGAAATAATATTAGCCCAACTTTGATAATCAAGGAAATTTTGCGGTGGGGGCTATCGATTTTGTGTAGCAACAGCTGCTACTTCTAGAGTTCCCCCTAATGCATAAAGGTTTTGTTTTTCTTCATGCCTTACAAGTGAGTAAATCTTGTTTTCATTAGGCAAAAGGATCCATCAATAAAATCTAAATTCTCGTTGCTGCAAATCTATAATGCAACCCTTGAAGGAATTCCATTGCACAATCCAATTATTGCAGTTGATTCATAGTTTTTGTATTCTCACAATCACATGGCTCTAAAGGTTGCATTTAATTTTATTCATCTCAAAGTGTTGTCATTCTACTATAAAAGAGGGAGACAAAAACATTACCCTATTGTAGAGTAAAGATGGCTTGCTTGAGTTCATAGATTTTGATACAGTGGTTTGCTGAAAATGTTCTTGCAAATCCTGACATACTTATCTAATAAATTGTGCATACAGCACATTTCCTACAAGTTCACTTGAATTGAGTTCAGCACCCAAAATCCAATAAGATCATTACAACATTGCCATTTTCCACCATTATCATCATCGGGTTTGGAAATAGTCCCATCAACAAAATCGAGTTTGTTACTCGCTCATAGAGCCATCACCATCGCTCTTACCCATGTGCCATAGCTATCACGAGTAAAAACGAGACTAATACAATTGTTAGACTATTGTTGCAGAGAAAGAAATTGAAGAAATCCTAATTAGATTGAAATTTATAATATTTAGTAATATCTTAAGTAATTTGTTCTCTAGTTTAATTGGTTTCCTATGTAGAGTTTATTTGTTTAGACATAACTTATTTAAGTTATACTCTTAGGTAGCATTTTTTTTTATTTGAAATCTGAATGCGTATGAATTTTTCTGAAATCTGAATAGGAATGAATTTAAATTTTTCTGAAGTCTGAATAGGTCTAAATACGAAGATCTGAATGACATTTTTTTTTTTTATATCTGAATATAAGTAACATCTTATTTATTTTTATAATAAAAAAATATCTTAAACTTGATTATTTGATATTTATATCCTTGTAAATTAAAACAAAAAAAGAATTAGGAAATAAGTTATTTTACAGAGATATTTTTAGAATATAATATTTACTTATCATTTAGACATTTTTCTATTCAGATAAAAGTCACAAAAATTAACTTTTTCTATTCAAATGTAAATGTCTGAAAATCAGACATAAGTTATAAAAAACAAACAAGCATATTTTAAAAAATGAATGAAATTAGTAAAATTTCAGACTTAAGACATATAACAAACAACCTATAATTTAAGCCTTATAAAAATAGATTTTTTAGTCAAATTCTGATAAATCATAGTTAGTATAAATAAGTGTCTTTTATATATTTTACAAGCAAGCCTTGATTATTTATTAGCAATTAATATTTCTTGGAATAACCTTTTGGTTTGAATTTTGTTCTTAGTGTTTCTCAACATTCTATAGAATTAATGAGCTTTAGAAGCTATATTTGCGGATATTCTCATAATCAAATTGATTTAGTTTATTTCTTTATTCCTGTATTCATACGAATGCCTATTTATCCATCACTCTACATCTTTTATTCTTCTATTATATCAATTTCACTGCAAAGCATTCTTTTTGTAAAACTACGCTGTATCAGTTTAATATCAGAGCTGAAAACTTGGTTCTAAACTATCTTAACCATCTACCTTTTTTCTCTTTTTTCCATTTAGCTTTATATAATTAAAAAAAATAGGAACATGAAAAAAAACTAAAAAAGCCAAACCAGAGCTGCCTTCTATAACAGTCAGTTTCTTTTTTGGTCGCCATTTTGTGGACCAGCCACTACCATCATAGTCGGAGGAAGCCGGCTACCAAAAATCAGCTGTGAACGCCACCTCACTGCTATAAAATCCTAGAAAAATCACCAAAATCATACTCCGACCACTGCTTTCATTCGCTAAATTCTATTGCGTGTTAGCCAGCACCACCATAATCATTCAACTACTCTTCACCAACACAACCTTTCTAATCAGTTACCACAACTGATCAACATACCGATCGCCGAAATCGAAACCAACACCAACTACCACCGTTTATCTCAAATTTCTGGCCAAAACACCACCATTTTAGACAAATAACACCACCATCACATTCACCAACCTTAAATCTCCCAAATCCACCCATTATTGACCAATTTTTTTTTATCATTGTTTCAATAATGCTATCTTTTAATTATTTATAATTTTAACCCATTACTTTCTCTTATTTATAGTAATACCCTTTTACGTTCTGATCTCATCAAAGAATCCAAACAAACACCAGAAGGAGGGAGAGAGAATAGAAAAAGAAAAAGAAAGAATTCTTAAATTGTGAGAGATTAAAAAAATTAAGTCATAAAACCACAATATCATGAAGATTTCATCTTCAAAGAAGTTGTTTTGGTTAGAATATTGATAACTTTGCGTTTGATTGCTCAAGATTTAAATAAGCTTCAAAATATAAAATCATTACACATAAAGAAGAGATATGGATTCAAAAAAGATGTTCATGACAGATGCATGTTATGAGGATGGTAAGAAAAACGATGACTTTAGTTCACTTGATAATACTATTCCTTCCAAAGAGAATATTAGTTGGTTATTCATGTCTATAAAAACTTCTCCATACACAGGCATTGATTAGATCAACCACTAAAATTTAATGACTATATTGATATTGTAGAATGAGAAGAGGTAATTGTTCATACATCTTTTGATCTTGTAGAGCAAAAAGAAGTAATTTTTGATTGCTCTTTTGATTTATCTAAAAAAGACAAAGAAGGTTGTGATACTTTTCAATGGTTAGTAGATTATGAGAAGAAATCATTTTTGTCAACTTTTTGAAATTTGACATGAACAGTACGAGGAGGTAATGTTAAAGAAATTACTGATAGAAAAATTTATTTTAAACTATTGGAGTGATTGTATGGACATCGTTACAAAATTTGGAAAATTCTTTGTCTATATTGAATCTTTATTTTGAAAATTAATCCTTATACCCATGAAGATGTTCTTCGAGACTGTAACCATCAAAATTTGAGAATGAATTTTCTCCACGTTGGCGAAAATGATGCAGAGCAAGAAATTGAAGAAATCTTAATTAGATTGAAATATACAATATTTAGGAATACTTTAGTTAATATGTATTCTAGTTTAATTTGGCTTACTATTTAGAATTTCATTGTTTAGACATAGCTTATTTAAGTTGTATTATTAATTTAGGTATGAATCTTATTAAAATAGATTTTCTAGTTAAATTAAGATAAATTGTAGTTCGTATAAATAAGTCTTTTTTATAGCTTTTACAAGTAGGACTTGATTATTGTTATTGATTATTTCTTATAATAAACTGTTGGTTTGAGTCTTATTTTTCTTATTTCTCAGCATTTTGGGGAATCAACGAGTTTTAGCATTTAGATTCGTGGATATTTTTATAATCAATATAAATTTAGTATATTTCTTTATCTCCAATTTCTTAAGAATTAATGGAATATTGAAAATATTTCATCTATTTATGACCCTACATCTTTTATCCTTTCGCTACATCAGTTTCACTATAAAGCATTTTTTTTGTAGAACCACGCTGCATCAACTATTTTGTGAAAGTATCATGACAACCTAATCCTCCTGTTTGTTAAGATTTTCAACTTTTTTTTATGATTGATCGTCAGCCATATCTCTAATACCATGAGAAATTAGACTCACGTTTGATGAACGAAATCTCACAAAATTCTGTATAGGTGGGTATTGGCATTAACAATGCTGGTTATACAAATACAATCGTTGTGTAACAAGAATTATCAAATTTAGAAAAGGAAGAATCTATGAGAATTTATGCTTATCTATGCTTACCATATTTATAAAGATTCTACTATATTTACGTAGATATAGAAAATATATGATCGTTAATGAGATACCTTTTGTTGTTTAAAATAAACAATAAGAAAATAGAAACTTAATAAACAAAATTATTGATAATACATTATCACGTATATTGCCTGTTGCCAACAAGCATATTGTTTCTCAGCTTTTGTCCATGGGGTCTAACAATTTTTAGTGCCAGAAAGCAGCCGTGAATACCCCAAATGCTGGAGTGGAAGAGGCAATGAATTGGTTACTTTCTCACATGGATGATGAATGATCCAGGTATTTTGGTTTAAGCATTTGTGTCAAATTTGTAAAGCGTCTTCTTCTAGCATAACCTAGTTGTAATTATACTATGGCCCAAATATTTTTCAGCTTTGCGATTGGGTCTTTGATCAAAAGTCAAAGTGGGCTAATATCATTAGGTCCCTGATATTTTATATAATTATTGTATGGTCTATAAAATTATCATTTTGGCCTTAAAGCTATTATAAAATTCTGTTATGACCCTAATGTTCTCTAAATATTATTTTAGCCTATTATATTTTGAGAAATTATAATAGGGTCTAGAAACTTATTTAATTTATTTACTGTTTGGGCCAAATATTTTGTTATTATAAACAGTAACTATAATTCTGAAAATTCTGTATTTAAGTCCAAAATTTTCATAATTTTTTGGCAATTTTTCAGATTTTGAATTATAAAATAATCCATCATTGTTGTATATTATAGGCATGGCATTCATATATTTTTTTAGGTGTGTAGATATTTTAATTTAATTTAATATTTTGGTAAAAGTTTTAATTATATTTTATAAAGCTTATTTAGTTTTAATTTTAGTTAATATATGAAATCATATGCATCGCAAAACTTCAATTTAGAGCACTGCTATTGAAAAGGCAGAGTAGATGGCTTGAGATGAATCCAATAGACACTGTATGGACACAATGAAATACACCATTGATATAATGATCAGAGATAGCATACTTGTATGTGACACGGCAAAAGATTATTTGGCAGCAGTGGGAAGAACTTTTAAAAAGGTAGACAAAGCTGAAAATGATAACTTTCTGAGACTGCTTGCTAGCACCCAGTATAATGGTGTTTCTGTGGTGAGAGAGCACATTCTCAAAAAGACCAGTTATCATAAGAAGCTGAAAGACATGGATGTCAGTTTGCCTAGTATTCCAAATTCTTGAATCTCTTCCACCACAGTTCGGCAATCTAACAAGTCAATACAACACCCAGAGAGGCATTTGAAATATCAATGTGTTAACTGCTTATGCAGTTCAAGAAGAGGAATCATTAAAGAGTAGAAAATCCCACACTGCTATGATGGACACTTCTCAAAAGAGAGGGAGTGTGAAGAAAAGCTTTTTAAAAAGTAGCAATAAGTTTTTTAAGAAAAAGAAGTTTTGAAAAAAACTTAACGTGGCAAATCTTCCACTACTTCTGGTTCCATTTCTGAAGGCTTTAAGGGAAAATGTCATTTCTGCAAGAAACTTAGGCATAAGAAAGCTGAATGCAGGGGATTCAAAGCATAGCTAGAAAACAAAGTTATTCATGCAGCTTTTATAGGCTTTGAATCCAATCTTGTTGATGTTCCTTCTAATACTTAGTGGTTGGATACTAGTGCAACCATTAATATAACAAATTCCTTACATGAATTCAGAAGCAGGAGGGAGGGTAATGAAGGAGAGCTAATTGTACATACGGATAATGGATTAAAGGCTAGAGTTGAAAGCATAAATGTTGTCAGACTACACCTAGCAACAAGCCAATTTTTGAATTTAGTAGATACAGCTTTTATTTCTTCTATTAGGAGAAACTTGATATCTGTATCTATTTTGGATAGATGTGGTTATACTTTTCATTTTGGGAACAAAAAAGTTTATTTATTCCACAATTCAGAGCTAGTTGTTTCTGGCATTTTATATGATGACTTATATATGATTGATTTATTTCCTTATGCTGTTGAATCATCATCCAATGCTCATGTTATAAATATTGTTGGCTCTAATTGTAAAATGGTTAATGAAAATTTCTTTATGTTGTGGTATAAACGATTAGGTCACATTTCCAAACAGATGATAGAAAGGCTCATTAAAGATAATATTCTCCATAATCTAGACTTTTCTGATTTTGACACTTATGTTGATTATGTCAAAGGCAAACTTACTGCCAAAACCAAAAAAGAGAGAATTCGAAGAAGTCAACAGTGATAAGATTATGGATAAGGATAGTATAAATACATGGAATAAGGCATATTCAGATCTTATGCAAGTTTCCGTCAGACTTATTACATGAGCTCATGCAAAGAAACTCAAAGAAGCACTTAATGGGCTAATTCAAGCAACTTGGGATTAATCCAATTCATGGAGGTCTATTGAAGGAATCTTACAAGATATTCAAACCAATAAATGTGTGATTCAAGCTCTTGAATTTTATAAGCAATCAAATCCATGAAATCGGCGCATTAAGGATGAAAGATATGCCACTGTCTTTTTAGATAGTGTTTCTGTTTTTAAAAGAGGCAACAAATGAGCTATTTTGATTTTATTTAGACATTTAAAATACTTTCCTTTTTTTTATTAGATTACGATCCTGGTTTATTAAAGATTCTTTCATTTTTATTAAATTATATTATAATTTATTTAGGATTCTTTTCTTATTTCAATTGCATTATGATTTATTTTTTATTAGGATTTCTTGTAACCTCTATATATATTCGCATTTAATAAAAGAGAAAGAAGAAATTTTTCATGCAATTTACTTTAGAATATAATTTTCTTTAGTTCTTAATGAACTCTTTGAACTTATCGGATTTTCCGTAGCATTCAACCCTTGACTTATCAATCAGACTATCCATAGCTGATCGTAGTGTCCTCACATACCAAGGTTCTTACTTCATTAAGTAATGGATCGCGGTTCCATTCAATTCTTGAAATTAGAAACGATCTTGGAGTCTAATTTGATTAGGGTCTCGTTAGTTCATGGTGGGAGTTCGTATTAGTTGGTACTAGAGAAAAAGTTCTAATTAGGATTTTTGCCTATCCTTATTTAGATTTCGTGTCTTATTTATTTCAATTCAAAAAAAAAATAGTAAACAGTGCCGCATAAACAGTATCTTATGAACAGTGCATCGTGAATAGTATTTAGATTTCTTAATTTTGTATTCTTATGATTTATTTCCTTAAATCCATAAATTTTACCAATTCCTTATCCTAAATTCCTTCAATTTTTAGTTATTCAGAGTTCAAAAAAAAAAAGAGCAAAGCAAAAAAGAAATAGTAAAAAAAAATCTTTCAAATTTCGTTATTGGTTTCTTATATAATTCAAGTCTAATTTTTTATTGTGTGAAAATTTATGCCCAAAATATTATTATTTTTTGCTTCTAAAACCTAATCATATGTGTTCGTTGTGTTTTCGCCCTTAAAACCCGAATGTCTTTGATACAATCTTTATGAATTACTGTTGGAATCTTGATATTAGTTTGATTAGTTTTATAAGAAATAAGAGAGAATTATTACGAGTGGAAAAAAGCAAGAGAGTGTGAACGTATTAGAGGATAAAAGCAAAAAAATTTGAGAGAAACATGAGTGAAATTGAGTGAATCATTCTCTTGAGTGAAACAAATAAGAGACTGAAGTGAAGTCCTTTCCACATTATTTCTAATTTCTTTTTAAAGATTTCAACTATATCTCAAGACGAAAAACTAAGTGCAAATGTAGAGGATCAATAACCAACTATTCAAAATTTTCAAATTCAAGCCTTGATGCAGGAGATGAGACGACTGATAAGAGCTAAATTAGAGCACATACATGAGATTTTGGATCAAGTAGAGAACGCATGTGTAAGGCAACCACAACGCGTTCCCCAAATACATAGGAGGGGGAGAGCTCCAGCTAGAGAAGAGGTTAATGACTATTATGGGGATGAGTATGGTGAAATAGAGGATTCTGTAGGTAATCATAAAAAAGCTAGGCATCGAGATGATGTTGTGAGTGGCATAAAGATGAAAATTTCATCTTTTCAAGGAAAATCCAATTCAGAAACATAACTTGAATGGGAGAAGAAAAATGAGTTTGTATTTGATTGCTATAACTATTCTAAGGAAAAAAAATAAAATAAAATTGGCTGTGATTGAGTTTTCTGATTATGTTATTACTTGGGGGGATCAGCTTGTTATAACTAAGAGACGGAATAGAGAACGTCCTGTTGGAACATGGAATGAAATGAAGACATTAATGAGAACGTAATTTATACCTAGCCACTACTACCGAGACTTGTACCAAAAACTACAAAGTCTTACCCAGGGTAGCCAAAGCGTGGAGGATTACTAAAAAGAAATAGAGGTTGCTATAATTAGAGCAAATGTGGAGGAAAATAGAGAAGCTACTATGGCAAGATTCTTGAATGGCCTTAACCAGGAGATTGCAAATATGGTTGAGTTGTAACATTATGTGGAGATTGAGGAGATGGTCCACAAGTATTGCACATAAACCAAGATCCGAGCCCTCTAGGCTTAATTCACAAGGTAAGATTGTGACGCCCACTATTAGGAATCGTAATATTAAGTATTTTAAATGTCATTGCAGAGGACACATAGCTAGCGAATGTGTGAATAAGAGAGTTATGGTATTACAAGATAATGGTGAGATTGTAACTGATGATGCGGCAAAAGATAATGAGATGCCATCATTGGAGGATGTTGAAGATGAAGAGTATGCAGTCCCTGACAAATTAACTTTAGTAACTAGGAGAGCTTTGAGTGTGTAAGTAAAAGAAGATAAAGCAGTGCAATGGGAAAACATCTTTTATACTATGTGCTATATTCAGAAAAAAGTATGTAGTATGATTATTGATCAGGAAGTTGTACCAATGTTACTAGTACGATCATGGTTCAGAGGTTAGGGCTTCCAACATTTAAGCATCCACAATCATACAAACTATAGTGGTTGAATGACAGTGGCAACGTGAAAGTGAACAAATAAGTACTAGTGTCTTTTAAGATCGGTAAATATAAGAATAAAGTACTATGTGATGTGGTACTAATATAAGCTAGACACTTATTACTTAGGCATCCTTGGCAATTCGACAGAGGTGTGAAGCATGATGGTTTTACAAATAAGTACTCACTTGAGTTTAATTAACGCAAGATTAATTTTGCTCTATTAATACCAAAACAGGTTTATAAAGACCAAGTAAGATTACAAAGAGAGAGCAAGCGAAAGAAAAAAAAAAGAGTGAAAATCATGGAGATACCGAGCAAAAAGAGAGAGAAAAAGAAAAAATTAAGGCAATTAAGAGAAAAGAAAACAAAAGAATTTTATGCAAGAGAAAGTGAGATAAAAAGAGCATTGTTTTCAAATCAGTCAATGATTGTACTTCTGTACAAAGAGGCATTTATGAACATTAACGAGCTTAACCTAATTTTTCCTAGTCCTATTGTTTCTCTTTTACAGGATTATAATGATGTCTTTCCTGATGAAGCACCATATAGATTACCTGTAATCCGAGGGATCAAGCATTAAATTGATTTCATGCCCAATACAACCATTCCAAACCGACCAGCATATAGGAGTAACTCGGAGGAAAAAAAAAGAGCTTCAAAAGCAAGTTAATGAGTTGATGCAAAAAAGGCACGTGAGAGAAAGCATGGTCCATATACAATTCTAGTTTTGCTAGTTCCTAAGAAGGATGGGACGTGTGTTGACTGCCAAGCTATCAACAACATAACGGTAAAGTATCGACATCACATTCCTAGATTAAATGATATGCTTGATGAATTGCATAGTTCTTATATATTTTCTAAAAATTCTCTTTAGTTCTTAGCAAACTATTTGAACTTATCAGATTTTCTGTGGCATTCAACCCTTGACTTATCAATCAGACCATCCATAACTGATTATGGTCTCCTTACATACTAAGGTTCCTGCTTCATTAAGCAATGGGTAGTGATTTTATTTAATTCCTGAAATTATAAACGATTTTGGAGCCTAATTTGATTAGGTCTCATCAGTTCTTAGCGGGGTTCGTTAAACAGGTTCTAGAGTTGATACATACAGACATCTGTGGGCAGTTTACTCCTGTTACTATAGATGGTTATAAGTATTTCATCACATTTATCGATGACTTTTTTTATTATAGTCATGTTGAGCTTCTTACTAGAAAGTCTAAATCATTGTCTATTTTTTAAGTCTTTAAGGATAATGTTGAGCTTCAAAATGGTAAAAGGATTAAATTAGTAAGATCAGGTAGAAGCAATGAGTACTATAGGTGATATGATAAAACTGTGTGTAATCTTGGACCTTTTGCTAGATTTCTTCATGAATGCGAAATAGAAGCTTAGTACACAGTGTTTGGGACTCCTGAATAGAATAAAATTACAAAAAGAAGAAACCGTACCCTTATTGACATGGTACAGTGTATATTGAGTAACTCAATCTTACTAGATTTTTTGTGGTGTGAAGCATTGAAAACTGCTGATTACATTTTAAATCAAGTACCTAGTAAATCAGTGCCCAAAACTCCTTATCAATTATGGTTAGGAAATAAATCTAGTCTTCTTTACTTTCATATATGGGGATGTAGAGCAGAAGTGAGGCCTTATAATCTACAATTAAGGAAACTTAATCTGAAGACTATTATTGGTCATTTTATTGACTATTGCATAGGCTTAAGGGGCTTGAATTCTAAGTTTTATTGTCCTTCCCATACTACTAGAATCATCGAGTCTAATTGTGCCATTTATTTTGAGAATGATAAGAATAGTGGGAGTACTGAGCCTCACAATCTCACATTAAGAGAAGAACTTGTGGTTTTGCCAGTCCCATCTTATCCAGCTTCTGCAATGGAATTACCACGTATTAATGTTCATTCTCTTGATCCTAAAACTCATCATGTTTTGGAGCCTATGGCTGTAAAGGATGATATCACTAATGTGCGATTGAGAAGATCTGATAAGGTCAGGAGACCTGTAATTTCTAATGATTATGTGGTTTACTCAGGAACATGATATTAATGGTGATTTATCATCTGACCCTGTTACCTTTCAGGAGGCTATCAGTTGTTCAGAATCTTTATCTTAGACACATGCCATGCAGAATGAGATGGCATCCATATACCACAATAGAGTTTGGGACTTAATTGAATTGTCATATGGATATAGGGCAATTAGTTGTAAATGAGTTTTTAAAATCAAGAAAGATACCAGAATTTAGGTCGAAAGATACAAGGCCAGACCTGTGGCCAAAGGTTTCAGTCATATAGAAGGTATTGATTACACAAAAACCTACTCTCCTATTTTTACCAAATATTCATTCTATATTATCATAGCATTAATAGCTCATTTTAATTTAGAATTACATCAGATGGAAGTGAAGATAGCTTTTCTTAATGGAATCTTGTCAGAAGATGTGTATATGGTGTAACTTGATGGTTTTATTGAACTTGGCAAAAAAACATAGTGTGTAAGCTTAAAAGTTCTATTTATAGATTTAAACAGGTGTCCAGACAGTGGTATTTAAAATTTCATGATATTGTCACCTCTTTTAGATTTTAGAAGAACATTGTTAATCAATGTATATACTTGAAGATAAGTGAGAGCAGATACATCATTTTGATACTTTATGTGGATGATATTATGGTGCTCTAGTGACACTAATTTCTTACTTGAGACAAAACAGATGTTGTCATACAATTTCGATATGAAGGATCTTAGTAAAGCCCAGTATTTATTAGGGATGGAGATTCTTCGTGAAAGATCTAGAAGAGTTCGAGGATTGTCTCAAAAGACCTATATTGATCGTGTTCTGAAAATGTTTAATCTATAGTTTTGTGCTCCTGACAAAGAACAAATTTCAAAATGTGACAAACTTTCTAAGTTTAAATATCTAAATAATGATGTAGATAAAGTTAGAATACAAACAGTCTCATATGCATCAGTAGGTGTACTTGAAAGATACTTGAGCAATCCTGGTTTTGAGCACTAGAAGGCTGTAAAGAAAGTGCTCATATATTTACAAGCTACCAAAGACCTTGCACTGACATATCAGCAATCTGGCTACCTAAAAATAGTTGGATATTCTGACGCTGATTTCGCAGGATGTCTGGAAGACAATAAATCAATATCTGGTTATATCTTTATGATGATAGGAGGAGCTATATCATGAAAAAGTGTCAAGCAGACACATCAAGCTTTATAGATGCAGAATTTTATCATAGCGCTAGATATTTTGTTGGCTGTGCCGAGGCCATTAAAGATATATTGTGATAATTATGCAGCTGTTTCTTTCTCCCATAATACAGGGAGTTCCTCACGCTCCAAGCATATTGATGTTAAATACTTATTTGTGAGAGAGAAAATTACTCTATCTTATGTATCAGTAGAATATATACCTACAGAACTCATATTAGCTGATCCACTTACTAAAGCTTTAACTCCAAAAGTATTTAGAGATCATGTGACTCATATGGAATTGTTACAATCATCTATTATATATTGAGTCAGTTGGAGTTCTGGTTTGTATTATATGTTACAACTTAAATGAGATTTTGTATTACTCATATTTTATTGTTATGCATGCATATTGTTATATAACATTGATATACTATATATTGTGTAGACATTTGGTTAAATATGGCATTATGTATATCTGAGGATATTGTGATCCGAGACATTTAGTTTAGTCTCATTATGGTTATTTTGAACTGAAGCATTTTGGCTTGACTTCAGTGTGCTTTCTTGAGACATTTGGTTTTAATTTCATTAGGAATAAGAAAGCACAATTTCCTTGAGACATTTTGGCACTAGTATCATTATGATAAAATGGAAGCTCGCTTCTTAAGACATTTTGATCTAGTCTTATTTTGGCACTAGTCTCATTATGTTCATTTTGAACTGAAGCGTTTTAGCTTGACTTCAGTGTGCTTTCTTAAGACATTTGGTTTCAATCTCATTATGAATAAGAAAGCACAGCTTCCTTGAGACATTTTGGCACTAGTCTCATTATGATAAAATGAAAGCTCGCTTCTTGAGATATTTTGATCTAATCTCATTATGATTATATAGAAGCGATGGTCTATGAGACATTTTGGTGTCGTCTTATTTTGCTAGACATGTGGGCCTTATGGAAATAGGCATGTTGATCACATTTTCATGCTATTTTCATGATTATACTTATATACTACTACTTAGTCACGTGTTTATGGGTGTCCTGTTGTGTGGAGCATCCTATCAATGCACACATGATTTGATACTTGTGACATATTTTGGACTTGTTTATGTTTGGGTGATTGCTCACATTTGACATTTTACTATAGTTACATATTGACTAATTCACTTGTTTTCAAAAGATTTTATTTTAAAAAATATCATCAGAATGACTTATACCGTCCAAGTGGGAGATTGTTTGATTTATTTCTTATATATTGTGGACTAGCATAAATCATTTTAATTGTTTTACACTTTACCAAATTAATACATGACTAATATCAAATATTAAGAAGCAATCTTAACAGACTCATTTATTAAGTAATTAAATATTGTGTTAATGAGTCTGATTTTGTCATACCCTATATAGTAGTATGTTGTAGACAAGTATAATATTTAATTGTATTATTATAGCTCATAATGGGATGGGCAATTTTGTATTAATACATAAGGGATCCGTGCACTCAGCCACAGTATTTACGTGACTTCAGCACATTGGGAGTTAACTGTTGAAAAAATCTAGGGAATGAGCACAGTGCACCTCTCTCCGTCTTTTCCCCCCCGATTTCACTGTTTATATGTACAGTACACTCAAGCAATTTTGATCTGAGGTGAAAGCGACAGCTTACAGAACTTGGATCTGTTTCTTGACAACTCATACAAGCTCCATAACAAGTTTCTAAACTTGGATTCATGGCTAATTAATGTAAATCTCGAATTTTTCTTAAAATATTTGTTTAATTAGAAATGCAAGATTAAGGACATTAAGTTCAAATTTATTTTAATAATTGATATCAAAGCCCATGAATATTTTGAATTTTTTTATTTTGAGCATATTTGAACAAAAAGTTATTGAATAATGCATAGATGATGCTTGTGGTGTAAAAATATAACTTTTTTCATGAGTTTTGGTATCCAAAATTAGGTTGTTCAAGCAAATGTCACTGTATCCCTACTGTAGCTTTATCACGAGAAAGAATATGAAGTGCAATGAAATTATCATTTCGGTCCCTAAAATTTGAAACATATTTAGGTCATAATATAATTTCATAAACTTTAGGGACCGAAATGATAATTTCACTACACTTCATCTTCTTCCTCGCCATGAAGCTACAGCGACATTTACTTGAACAACAAACATCACCCTTCAAGTCCATCCCATTATGAGCTTGCAGATTGCTGTATAATGGCCTATATTACAGCAAGTCCATTACTCCATTGAGAAAATTAGTTCATTAGTCTCAAGGCTCTCAGCAACAAGCTAGTCAATTTCATTCGAGTTCTTTATATCATTTGTAAAGGGATATGAGAGCTAAAAAGCTTATTGTTGCATCTACATTACATATTATAAGGAATCTTTCAGTGAACGTAGATAGCATTGGTGCAGAACCAAGTGAATCCTGCTTTGCTTTCGATCTAATCTGAATTAGGCTTCTTACTTTTATTATTGACATAGCAAATAGACTCTTGGGGCGTTTAATCTTGGGGTTAACATAGCGATTAAACACAACAATTTTTCACATAAACCACAACTCACCAGAGCAAGCAAAGAAATCGTAAAGAGGTTTTTATTGTTGAGGATTCTTCTATTAGGTATTCATTTGCGGTTGGCCCAGTGACTAATAGAAATTTTACCTCAAATTCATCATTCAACAACAACATATGCAACTTTATTCGACTTCAAATGAAACCAATATATTCTCAAAAAGATTCATAAGTTTTAACCTACATCATCTTCATCTTCATCTTCACCAAAGGGTATTTGTGAAGACATAATGCACCCTGAGCCAACATGTAAAAAGCTAATAAAATAAATAAATAAATCCCTTTGCTGATTAGTCCCCTGTTTCTCCCTTGAAATTTCAAAAACAGGTATGATCAGAATGTTTTTCACATAAACAAAACTCACTTGAGCATGTAAATAAGTCTAACCTGCAAGTATCATATTAGGCTAATATCATCTCTCAAATGCTATATATACAACACTAAAAGTTCAAACCCTGAGATTCTAGTGGTTAATGATTTATATGACTGGTAATGAGCTTATGTGCAGAACCAGAGATGTCCATACAGCTTAAATATGATGTTAACAACTTTTACCAAGCACTCACATTACAGGGTCAAAAAGAGAACTTGCATAAAAGGACTAGATAAATTGCTAGGGGTTGATAGTGATACTGGTCAAAACCAACAATATTGGTCCTAAGCTCAAATCAGTGCTAAACCAAAGATGTCTAATATCTTTGTTCCAAGATAGTAGGCATAACTTCATGCGTACTATCTTTGTACCAAGAAAAGCACATTCCGACAAATGGTATATAACTACTCAATTATGTTCTCAAATTTGAGAGACCAAGAGTAAATTGGGAACTGACTATCTTGTTCCTGTTCTCTCATCCAAAAGCAGAAAAATTACATAATGTTATGTTAACTAAACAGTAAAGTCATCAGCAACATGCATCCCATAGAAAAGATATGGAATTAATGTATTTTAATATCTATCAATACAGAAATAGTTGAAAGTTTTTATATCTCATAAGCAATATTAGAGGGATGAGATCATCGCTGATGAACAGTAGTGAGACATTTGAAGCATGCAACTCTTTAGTTCAACCTGCAATTCATAAAATTAGTTCAGGCAAAAAAGAATGGTTCATCTATTTTCAAGGTCATCAACTTACCTCACTCAATTCTAAGGTGCCCCAAATTTTAAAAATTATAGTTCTTGCAAAAAAATACTGCTCCTCTACAAGTATCTTGACAGCTACCAGAACAGCAGAAGCTGCCAACATACTTGGCATAAAGCCAGCCAGTGTAATCACTGGTAGGAAAACAAATTAATAAAATAATGATTAAACGACAGATACTTAACCAATAAATATTTAATCAATCTTACCATTCTTGGTGGAGTTTATAGCATAGCGATAAGCTAATGCTTTCAAAAGCTTTGTGATATCAACGCTAAGCTGAAGTTCAGTCTCCAGATCCGCCACGAAAGCATCAATAAACTTGTCCGTATGGATAGGTATCCCTGGAACATATGTAGCAGATATGGTGCGAGCCCATTTGTTGACACTTTCACATTTTGTCTCGAAATCATGTTTCTTCAGTCATAATAGTATAAAATTAGAATATAAAAAATGATATTAGAATATAAAAAATAAAGGGGTAAGAAAATAAAAATAAAAAAAAAATCAATTTATGTTTTACCACCAGTTGAGCCATTGGTAATTTCATATCCATAATATCAAACGAAGACATGATACATGCAATCAGTACGCTATCAACAGTCTCATTATATCCATCATTCTGGACAGAAAATACACAACTACCTTGTTAGATTATAATCAGTATAAAATATTTATATAAATCAGGTACAGAAATACAATGGTATGAATAGGGAAGAAGGGAGGAAATAAAGCCTACTATACAGTTCCCTTGATTCCGTAAATACATTAATTTATTACCACGATTAATTAAACTACAACTAATCATGATCTCCAAGAACAAAAATATATAAATCAGGTTTGAAAATCATACCATTAAATCTTTGTTAAAAGACATATATCTGTCGAAGATGTTCATGATAACATGTTCAAGATACTGAGGATGAGGTACATCCTCTACAGCTGCCAAAACAAAATAAATATTTAAACATTAATGATAATATGCCAGTAAAATAAATAACTAAACCTAAAAAAATGACCGACAAACTCAAGTCGTCGGCGTGAGAGAGACAAGAGCGGCGTATTAAGGTTATACACGACTCTATTTTTAGGTTTAATACTATAAACAAAACCGTCGAACCGATACGAAAACATCTAAATAAACCTAACATAATGACCGACGAACTCAGGTCGTCGGCGTGAGCGAGATAAGAGCGGCGTATTACGGTTTACATCTCTCATCCACGACTCTGTACCGTCGAACCTATACGAAGAAAACTAATTAAATCTAACATTACGACCGACGAACTCAGATCGTCGGCGGAGAGAGACAAGAGCGGCGCCTTAGGGGTTTCGCACCTATTATCGAGGATTTACTTTTCGGTTTGATAATATGAACCAAATCATCGAACCGAACCGTCCGGTTCTCCGGTTCAGCCACTCCGAAATTTCTAATTACAATCGAAATAATTAATAAATAGTTATAATACAACTCATATATGATGAGACTATAACTGATATTTACAATAGTCTCAAAGGTAAAAAAAAAAATAGTTATAATAAAAAATCAATTAATTATTACCAGATCCATCAACTTCATTGAACAATGAACGGTGCCTCATGATAGATGCATCCTCATCTTCAGTATAAATGACGCTTGGTACGTAGACATCGTCTGACAGAATTAGGTCAATCTCCGAAAGCAGGAGGGGATGTAGATCATCCATGCCGAACAAGAAAAAGAGATTTAAGTCATCCATGCCGAACCAGAAAGAGAAGAGAGAAATTCAAAAGAACGGAAGAAAAGAGAAGGGGGAGAAATTATGAATCACGATAATGTATTTATAGAGGCGCTCTCTCTCTCTCAACCTGTTGTGTTTCTCTCTCTCTAAAGTTCGCTTGTACTCGATTGAATTTTTCAGCTCGGTTTGGAGGTGAAACAAATGAGAATCCTATTGAGTAAAAATAATCTCTCTCCAGAAACTGTTACGCTTTCTCTCTCTAGACAGTTAAGCTAGCATGCGTCTTTGGGAGTGATATTTTGGCGGGTCTATTTTTGAATTCATTTTGAGACTCTAGAAATTTGCCAACTTATAATTATTTACAATAAGAATTCAACTGGGAGTAAGTTCAGTTTGGATGCGACAATCCAATTGTTTGTATCATTATCTGAATAAAAAAAATGACAAATTGATTTTTAAAAACTTAAATCTAATTTTAATATTCACTTTTTTTTTAATGGATATCGCACGGGATGAAACATAAACCACGGTACTTCGTGGAATTTGCTTCATGAAACAAATAAGAGTCTCTTATATTTATACGTGAAATTGATTGAATGCAACAAAGCTAGATTCATGTTATAAATATTAAACGGGTAGGATTGGGAGCCCCATTTCTAATATAAAAATTTTGATGCCTAAGATTAGTACTGATAAGGATTATTTTGTAAAGAAAAAAAGTCCAACTAATCGACACAACAACTATTATTGATACTCTGATTATCTTGTAAACGCAGATGACTATGGTTAAACCGAAAAATACTGTTCTGTTCTCATTGAAATAGAGTAGTCACAATAGAGTTTTCTCATAATTGTTTAGTAGATGATATTATAGACTTTGTGATAATGATCATTAATGTTTGAGGCATTTGATAAAACTATTTCGGAAGGCCCTTGCTTAAAACATATTAATCAGTGTTATGAATTATGAAAAACCAAGTCTAGCCAAGTGCAATGACATGAACATTCAGGAAACAATATTGAATATGAAAATTACTTTTTCAACGATTACAAAAATATTTGATGTATTAGTTTTCGACAAGATAATTAAGGATAGTAGCAGAAATATGAAGCTTAGGTCCTGATCCTTTGGCTGAAAAATAGAAAAAATATATATAATCTTTTGTATCATGTTATTTAATTTTCTGATGTATAGAAACAACAACTGTAAAAGTAATTCACCATTATTTTTTTATCTTGCACATTAAGGAGATGACATCGCAGGAAGAAGAGGGAATGGATATATAAAGATCCGTTAAGAGTAAATAGGAGAGAAAATAAGTGTTAATAATAGTTGTAGAATTCATTATTAATTGACTTTTTTCTCACAATTAATCCCTATAAAAAATAATTTTAGCCAACTATTGTGATTTAATGGATAAGGTGAAAATTTGTGTATAAAAAGAGGGGCTCCTGATCCACCTTGCAAATCGGATTTCAGTTCGAATTCTTTGAGTTTTGGTTTTGATTACAACCCGTAGGTTGGAAAATTGAACCCATTTGGATTCAAAACACGAACCCAAAATGAACCAAACAGAATTTATTTGGATAAATTTACAAAAATAATCATAAAATTTGAGAATATTTCAAATTTAATCACTCTAATATTTTTCTATCATAATTAGCCAAATAATAGTTTTTTGTACTAAATTATCCTCATCACTTTCAACAAATTTACAAATATATGCCACTCCGATAAAATTTAGAAAAATCAGCACCTCAACTCTCTCAGCCAATCATCAAAACTTCACTACTTTTAACAAATCACTAAATTTCATCAAACAAATATTATATAACTTAATATATAATGATCAATTGGAGAGTTTCTTAAGATTAATAACAAATTTACACAATATAAACTTTTAATGTATTAAGTTTATAATTTAGGATCGAAATTAATAAATTTTTTATTGTAAACGTTGTTATTTTTCATCATAAAATAATGAGATTTGTTAAAATACTTAGTTTGAGTTGATAAATTAAAAAAAAATGAAAACAATAAAAACTTTAGGTAAAAACGAAGCCCAGAATAAGTGCGACAAGCAAGTTTATGTGCGACATGCTTGTCATACTTATTCTAGGCTTAATAAGTCACGTATCTTCCGGAGCTCATAACTTAGGCTAGACATGTCATTTTTGAACGTATAATATATCATTTCGAAGCTTACGACAAGAAGAATCAAAGTATATTAATAATATAGGAATTTATAGCATGAAATTTATGTAATATTGAATCTGATATTTAGTGCGATAGGTGCCTGTCTCACCAAATGGTCAGATTCTATATTACTTTTTTTTTAATACAAAATACATATGTCACACTAATATACTTTGGTTCGCTTCATCGTAAGCTTTAAAACTGTATATTATACGTTCAAAACGAACATGTCTAGCATAAGTTATGAGCTCAAAAAGACACTTAACACATAAATGTGATTATGTGCGACAAGTACTTGTCGCACCAAATGTTGGTGAGACAGGCACCTGTCGCATAAAAAATATATTTAATATTAATTTTGTGTGTGAAATATGCATGTTACACAAATATAGTTTGATTCGCCTCATTATAAGCTTCGTAACGGTATATTATATGCTCAAAACAAATATCTATAGCTCAAGTTTGGTGCGACAGGTGCCTGTCTCACCAGTATTTAGTACGACAGATGCCTGTCGCACATAATCACATTTTATGTGCCAAGTGTTTTTCTGAGCTCATAATTTATGCTAGACATGTCCGTTTTGAACGTATAATATATCGTTTCGAAGTTACGACGAGGCAAACCAAAGTATATTAGTGTGACATGTGTATTTTGTATAAAAAATAATATGAAATCTGACTTTTGGTACGACAGGTGCCTGTCTCACCAACTGTTGGTGAAATAGGCACCTGTTGCACTAAATGTCAGATTCAATATTACATGAATTTTGTACTATAAACGCCTATCTTATTAATAAACTTTGATTTTTCTCATTGTAAGCTTCAAAACAGTATATTATACGTTCAAAACGGACATGTCTAGCTTAAATTATAAGCTCTGGAATATATGTGACACATTAAGCCTAGAATAAGTAAGACAAGCAAGCTTATGTGCGACAGGGACCTGTCTCACTGCCTGTCGTACATAAACTTACTTGTCTCACTTATTCTAGACTTCGGTTTTACCTGAAGTTTTTGTTGTTTTCAATTTTTAAAAAATTTATCAATACAAACTAAGTATTTTAACAAATCTCATTATTTTATGATGAAAAATAACAACATTTACAATAAAAAAAATTTATTAATTTCGAACCTAAATTATAAATTTAATACATTAAAAGTTTATATTATGTAAGAATATACATTAATCTTAAAAAACTCTCCAATTGATAATCATATCTTAAGTTATGTAATACTTGTTTGATAGAATTTAGTGATTTGTTGAGAGTAATGAAGTTTAATGATTGGTTAAGAGAATTGAAGTGCTGGTTTTTCTGAATTTTACAGGAGTGGCATATATTTGTAAATTTGTTGAAAGTGATTAGGACAATTTAGTACAAAAACTATCATTTGGCTAATTATGATAGAAGAAAATTAGAGGGTTTAAATTTGAAATATCCTAAAATTTTATGGTTATTTTTGCAAATTTTTTATTTATTTGGGCTTGTTTCAATTTGGGTTCGCAATAAAATCAGTTCGGATTAAAAATTCAAGTCGAAATTCGTTTGAGTTCAATTCGAGTTACAACAAATAGTGTTTGGGTAATATCGGGCAAGGACTTCTCGAGGCCCTTCCAGCTCGAATAAAACACCCCGAGGACATCCTAACTCGAGCAGAAGGCCCGACTACTTGCACGAAGATGACCTCACCAGATGTCTCTCCTGGGCAAGGTCGAGGAATTCATAGCAGCGCGAGCCCCGAGCACTCCTCTGTCTGCTCGAGGTCGTTCACCCCGGTCAAAGCCCGTCAAGGTCGAGAACCGAGCACTCCTTTCCTGCTCGCAGAGATCAAGTCCCCGAGCACAACTGGTGTGCGCAGTCATGAGACGAATGGAATATAAGACCCGGCCCAGGGCAGCCCGACCCGATTTCTCATAATCTTGGCACACCTTTTAATGTCTGACCAGGGCTCCACGTGGTATGGTGGTGGTACTATTGCCGATGGCCGGCACATGGAGTCATCATTCCTAGCGCATATGCCCGACATGGTGATCTGGCCACGTGGACCGGATTAAGGAGACAGCCACGCATCCCCAGGGAATATTACGCCAATCCCGGCTGTTAGAGGGACCCAGACACTACCAACGTGGGAGTGGACAGCCTGGAAATGGAAAGAGCGGGAAAAATGGAGTATAAAAGGAAACGAAGGGGTACGTTATAAGGGTTGGAAATTCTGATTCACAAAAGGGGGTTGAACAAATTGATTTAGAAGGGTGACAGAAGCAAACACAGGTTCTTAATATTCTTATTTCTCTCTACTTTGGGTTCTCTGAAACACCATATCTATTCAAAAAGGGAGGGCGAATAATATCCCTTTCATCTTTCCGGTCTCCTTCACTAAAGGAGGTACCAAAAAGAACAACCCCATCACTGACTTGAGCGTCGGAGGGTTTTCGCCGGAACACGCCCGGCGACCCCTGACTCTGTTTTCTGTGAGTACAGGTCTGGGAGATCACTGTTCTGGAAAAGACAGTGGAACAGGAAGAAGAAGGCAGTCCTGCTCGAGCTCGATCTAATCGCGAGCTGAAGGTTTCGGACACTGTAGCTATCCACGAGCAGAAAGTTCAAGGAACTGTTTTAAGGCACTGTTTGAAGACACGCGGGAAAAACTGCATCAACAAATAGATTTTCTAAAACTTGCCAGCAACCAATTAAAATTTCAATATCTCCATCAATGCATAACAAAAAAAAATCAATTTAATATATGCGAGAATTTGAGCACATTTCAAGAGTCAAGACCAACCGTAATTAACATTAAGCAAATAAGCATAATCTAAAATGCTTCTCTTCAACAAGGCATTGAAGAAACTAGCATGCAAAGCCGAGATATCCTTCTTTAAACTCCTAATGATTAACTGAAAAAATGAAACAATATTTACTCCCGAAACGTACATTTCATTATCAATATCTCTCCATGTCCCATTAATCGCCGGAATCGGATGAAATGTACTAATTGATTACAAAAGATTATAAGTATAGGAAGATTTCATGCATTATCTTGGAGCTACTTATTAGACATATATAAATGTTTTACAACGAAAGTGTGTTAAAGGAAAGAATCAGTCTATAGAAGAGGCAATAATGATTCAAGTAGCAAGGAAATAAATCAAGAAAGTCAGCTAAAAGATCAGCCTTGACTGTAAGATAACAAGTTGAGATTTTCTCTTCCATTGCAAATCATAATTTCCTCAATTGTGGTTTATTCCATTATATTTTAGGAATGCTCTTTAATTTTCAACTGCTATAATTTGTACTATATAAAGACACAAATATATTTCATTGGTGAAACAATTCCAATACATGATACATTTTTATTTTCATCCAACTACCTGCATTTTCTTCACATTGTATCAGAGCTCTAGCTCCTGGCAACAAAATTGAATATCATTTGTCAACCATGGCTCTTGTGTCTTCAAAAAGTACATCTGTCATATCATTTCCGTATCCTTCCACACTAAATATAAGCAACTTCGTCTCTTTAAAACTCACCCAAAACAACTACATTTTGTGGAAAACACAAATAAGTGGGCTTATTGAAAGCCAAGATATGGGTTGTTTCCTAGATGGAACATATCACGAACCTCAAGAATTTGTCTTGAAATCAGCCACAGATGCTGAAGCATCTACAACAAAACAAGAATATGTGATGAATTATGATTACATCATGTGGAGGAGGTCGGATCGACTTCTTTGTGGATGGATCGTAGGGACCCTATCAGAGGAAGTTCTAGGACTTGCAGTGGGATTAGAAACATCAGCTACCATTATCAGAGTACTTCGCTTAAAATACCAAAGATAGGGAGTTCTTTCTCATGCAAAAGATGCATCTACACAACAAACAAAATTATAAAAGTATCGATGACTACATTAGAGGATTCAAAGAGGTATGTGATGAACTTGATGCCATTGGCAAACCGATGGAAGATCAACAATAGGTTTTTTGTCTTCTTAAAGGTTTTAGGTAAGGGTTATAACCGATGGAAGATCTTTTGTTACTTTTATAATGAAACCTCCAATACCTTCATATAATGATATTATACAATTACTTCAAAGTCATGAAAACATGAAATCTTTTCATAACTCTAAAAGTGCTACTGATGAACATTCTGCCTTTTTTGCTAAAAATAAAAATAATGGAAAACAATTCAGAAACAATAGGCAAGGACAAGTTCCTTTTAATATGCAAAGACAAAATTCTCTCAACAAACAGGGGCAAAATTCTTTCAACTCAAAAAGAAGAGGCTTCATTCAGGCACTACAAAAACCGTCAAAAGCACCACAAGGGAACAATCAGAGTTCTTCTCAAAATGAACAAGATAAAGATGATTTAATTTGTCAGATTTTTCTTAAGCCTCGACACTCTGCTTTTAAATGCTGGCACAGATTTAAACAAGGTTATCAGTCAAATAATACGACACAAGCTCTTGCTGCCATGGTAATATCAGAAAATGAGACTGATGCATGGTTTCCCGATACAGAAGCAACACAACACATGACCTCAAACAATGGTAAGTTAATTCACTATCAACCATATCATGGATTAGATAAGATAATGGTAGGTAATGGACATAAATTAAAAATCACTCATGTAGGAAACAAAAACCCTGTCAAATTAGAAAATGTTTTAGTTGTTCCTAAGATTAAAATGAACCTTCTCTCAGTAAGTCAATTAACCACTGAATTTCCTTACATATTTGAATTCACTACAAATGATTTTGTGATTAAGAACAGGGAAATAAGGAAGGTGATCACAATAGAAACTAGGAATAGAGGCCTCTATAGTTTGGAACCAAATCAAAACATGACATTCTACTCATCAAGGCTTTAAGCAACTAGCAATACCATATGGTATCATCGGCTCAGGCATCCACATATAAAAATAATTAGGAATTTAAAGTATAATAAGCTCATCTCTATAAATGAGCATGATGAGGAAAACTTCTTTTGTGAAAGTTGCCAATTAGGCAAATCTTATAGACTCCCTTTTCTTAATATTGATGAATATTGCCCATAACTTTTTAGTAAAATTCATTGTGATTTATGGGGCCCTGCTCCAGTTAGATCTTTTCAGAATTTTAAATTTTATGTTATATTTATTGATGAATTCACTCGATTTACTTGGTTTTTTCCTTTACGAAAAAATATGATTTCTTTCAATGCTTTGTTTCTTTCCATAAATATTTAAAAACTTAGTTTGAGACAAATATCAAAGTTTTTCAATCAGATGGGGGAGATGAGTTTGAAAGCAAAGACTTTCAACAATACCTTACTAATCATGGAATCAAATCACAAAAATCATGCCCATGAACACCTCAGCAAAACGGTATAACCGAGAGAAAACATAAGAACATTACTAAGCTTGGACCTACTATGCCGTTTCATGCTGGAGTTCATAAAAGCTTCTGGGTGGAAGCTTTCTCTACTGCAATATGGCTAATCAACAGACTTCCTTTAGCTATACTTATCATGAAAAGTCCTATTGAGAAGCTAACGGGTAAGAAACCTGACTACTCTTCCTTAAGAGTGTTTGGTTCTAGATGTTTTCCATGTCTTAGAAGATTAACTCAAAATAAATTTGATCCCAAATCTCTTCCATGTGTGTTTTTTGGATATAGTGAATTTTACAAAAGTTATCGATGTTTTCACCCACCTACTGGAAAAGTATACTTGTCAAGGGGTGTGGTCTTTGATGAAAAGACCCTTCCCTACATGAAGCCAAGTGCACTTTATAGTAATTGTGGTGAACACACAAATTTAACAAGCTTCAATGAGTGGACTGCAGGAACCCTTACCTCTGCAGGAATTAGTGCCAACTATAATCAGCCATCTCCTCGAACAATAGCACATAGTCACAGGGCAAAAGATTTCAACCAAAATACACATGCGGACCTTGATATCTCTACCACAAACAATGAAGGAGTTCGAGGCCAAGAATATAGTAATGTCAATATCCTTCCTGAACTTGATCCAGCCAGAACAAATTTCATGTCTACAAACACCTCAATACCTCAACATACACCTGATCAAGATATAATGGCACCTCAGCAAGAAACTGAAGTTTCACACGAGCCCGATCTAACTAACAGCCAATCTAACAATAATTCAGAGGTTGCAAACATCTTAGTACCTCAACATGAAACTGATCCAGACCGAATGGTTCCATTGCCGGAGACAGAAAGTGATTCTGAACCTACAAAAAAAGAGACAAAAACTACTACTGATTCTACTGTAAGTATACAATCATCTTACAACATGACAACACGTGCAAAAGCAGGTACTCATAAACGCAGCACCAAGTATAGCTTTGCTGAATTTGCATTACTTCATTATAATGTACTAGTAGAACCTAAAGGAATTAAATATGCTTTGCACCATCCAAGATAGTAAGCTCAATAAACCGACCCCCTGGATTTATTAATGAAAAACATCCACACCATGTCTGTAAACTTGATAAAGCTTTATATGGGCTAAAACAAGCCCCTCGAGCTTGGTTTGATAGGTTTAGTATGTTTCTTTCAAGCTATGGGTTTGTTTGTAGTACTGCTGACTCTTCATTATTTATTCTTCAAAAAAATCATAACGTTTTGCTTTTACTTGTGTATGTTGATGATTTAATTCTAACAGGAAGCAATCCCTTGCTTCTAAATCGATTTCTCAGCTCACTTGGAAATGAGTTTGCCATTAAAGATCTTGGTTACCTTCATTATTTTCTAGGTGTCGAAGTAGTTAAATTTTCTCATGGTATTATCTTGAATTAAAAAAAAAAATGTTTTGATGTGCTTAAAAGAGCAAAAATGCATACTAGTAAACCATTATCCACTCCGATGGTGCCTCATAATCAACCTCATGATACAACTTTATTTTCTGATCCTACTTTTAATAGAAGCATTGTAGGTGAACTACAGTACTTGACATTTACTAGACCAGATATTGCTTACAGCGTTAATTTTGTTTGTCAGCATATGCATCAACCGAGCAATTTTCATTTTCAACAAGTCAAAAGGATTCTGAGATATGTCCAAAGAACTCTAGATTATGGTATTCGATTACTTTCCCATACTATAACTAATTTGTATGCATTTTTAGATTCAGATTGGGGAGGTTGTGCTCTAACTAGAAGATTCACCACAGGATTTTGCCGTTTTGGGTCCTAATTGTATATCCTGGTCAGCCAAGAAACAACCTATAGTTGCACGATCAAGTGCAGAAGCTGAGTATCGTGCTATGGCCTCAGTTGCTACCGAACTCACATGGATCACCTATCTTCTTAAAGACATTGGCTTTTCTCTTCCTCAACCTCCAACACTATTTAATGATAACATGTCAGCTCTCCATTTAACAATTAATCCAATTCTCCATGCTCGTACAAAATATATTGAGATTGATTATCATTTTGTCTGAGAAAAAGTTGCTCAAGGGAAACTAATCACTCGGTTTGTGAGCTCCAAAGATCAACTTGCTGATATATTTACAAAGCCTCTCTACAAAACAGCGTTTAATACTTTATATACCAAACTCAGTCTCTGGACTCTACCACGGCCAAGTGTGAGGGGGGATGTTAAAGGAAAGAATCAGGCTATAGAAGAAGCAATCAATGATTCAAGTAGCAAGGAGATAAATCAAAAAATTCAACTAAAAGATCAGCCTTGACTACAAGATAACAAGCTGAGATTTTCTATTCCATTGCAAATCATAATTTCCTCAATTGTGGTTTATTCCATTATATTTTAAGAATGCTCTTTAATTCTCAACTGCTATAATTTGTACTATATAAAAACATAAATATATTTCATTGGTGAAACAATTCCAATAAATGATACATTTTTATTTTCATCCAACTACCTGCATTTTCTTCACAAAGTGTTAGTGGGATGTCAAACCAAACAATTAATTAAAATACTTTATTATATAATTTGGGTTCAAAGACCAAAGGTCATATACAGATGCAAGAAAGGAGGGGAGAGGAGAGAAGTGAAAAAGAGAGGAAGAGAAATGAAAGGAAAATAAAAAGACGGGGAGTTTAATTTTTACTGTTTGGTTTGATATAAAATTGATAAAGGAAATTAATTTAATAATTTTTTTCTGGACAATTTTATCATTTATGTTACATCTTTAATATTTATTATTAAATTAATTAATTAAAAAACCCCAAATATGTTTAATTATGAAAAAACTAATCCCCAAGTTAATGTTTCATTCTCAATGTCCTAGCCATATTTATGATGCTTTTATCAAATGTACTTTTTGCCTATTATTATCAAAATTGCTTTTACCAATTATCCAAGTGCTTTTATCAAAAGTACTTTTTTTTCTTAATAAGAAACATTAATAATATTTCAAAACATAACCCATAATATTAGTACGAAAATATTTAAATTCAAATGTCCAAATGAAATAATAAAAATGTAGCTCATAATTATACTAAAAAAACAACACACTTATATTCAAGATAAGCCCTAGAATACATTAACAAGTTTTTGTATCTCTTATTCACTTCTAGTTCTATTCTCTATTACACACACACACCAGTCATAATTTTACTAAAAGCCTGTGCTAAATAATAAAAATGGCTTCTGTTTAGGGGGCGGGCAAAATAACTGACAATTAACCCGACCCGATCTAATCCGAACGAAATCAGATTATGATCAAATTGGATGAAAGAAAATATCCGATCAGATCCTATTATGCCAACCCGATCCAATCCGAAAACTGATCGGTTTGAGTGTAAAAAAAAATAAATATAAAATCAGATTTAATCAGTTTTATCTCAGTTTCATAACATCAGAACTGAAAGTTTCATAGCCTCACTCCTCACACACGCTGCCTGGCATTTGCAGCTTCAACCTTGCACTCCCTCTCCTCAACTCCAACAATCATCAACTCACCACTCACCGAGTCACCAGCACTAATAGCAAACATACACACACAAATTCAACTCAAGAAAAGCAACAACCCCAACAGCCTGCACTCTCTCCTCTTTCCTCGTTAATTAAATAAAAAATATAATATAAAAATAATTTTATTATCGATCAAATTCAAAATTGAATAAGATTTAAATAAATTAATCATTTAAACTTTAAATAAAGCTAGAATAATACATTCAAAATTTCAAAATATAACAAATCGAAAAAAAAAATTACATTTGTTTAGATCAATATATGAAAATTAACTAAAATTATGAATTAATCTATACAAAAGTTAAAACTTAAGAGCTTGAATGATCTATCAAAAGGTCCACCTCCAATTTCTGTTTCATACTTCAACATGAAGAAATTAGACATAATTGAATAACAAATTAAAATCTTCTATTTAATAAAAATAATTAATAAATATTTATCATTACTTACTATCCCCATCAAATGCTATCAAGTTTTATCAAATATGTTTTTGTGAGCTCTAAAATCTTTGTACATATAAGACAAAAGAAAAATGTCAATACTTAAAAAATATAATAACAATATAAAGTCAAATAATAATCAATTAATACAATTAAAATTAAGTTGTTAAATTTATCTGTCTCAATACATTCAATTTCATCTATTGCTTCATCAAAGATTATCGGAGTTAAATATAACCAATTTTGTGTGCAAATTAGTGCCTCTGCCATCCTTGTAGATAAATGGCACTGATGTTAATTAAGAACACAATCACCAATGCTAAATGTTTGGCTTATGATTTTGTTATTACTATTTAAGAAACTACATTTGTTTATTTAGTTATTCAATTATTGAATTATTTTTATTTTATATTATTATTGGATAAAATATATAATATAGTGTTAATGTAACTACATTTTAACTTATTTATTTATTAATAAATAGTAATAGCACATTCACATATTTTATTTTTAATTGATAATTATTTTTACTTTTTTTACACGGATTTATAAAAGTAAACATATATCCAATCTATAAATTGCGGATCTTTAAATTTTCAATTCAATCTAATCCAACAATCTATAGATTTGATTTTTATGAATTGAACTGATCATATTAAATTTTGAACACTCCTAAATTATTATGTCATATTAAATTTTGAACACTCCTAAATTATTATGTCTCTATCGATTGCCCTCACATAGTCACATGCATATGCAAAAGTTCTTGTCAAGTCTTACATGTAATGCAAAAAAATTGAGTTTCCATCCATGCTTATTGTATTTTAAAATTGCATAAAATTATCCAAAACTCATAAATGCTGGCAAAAATTAAGCACAACTAAGACATGGTATATAAAAGAGAGGAACTACATAGTGTGACTGTGACCAATCAAATGAGACCATGTCATCAAAAAAGTGCAGCACAAAAATATTGTGCTACAAAATAGGGTGTAGCTGACTAGCGCCGTCCTCAAACAAGTTCAACAAATAAAAAGAAGCCACGTAAGCACATAACCCGCAAAGTTTCCATTCTTCTTTAGCCATTGAACATCTCTCTAGACTACGCAGTTTATCGCAAATAATATCTTTGCAAGCCAGCAGGTTGAATCAAAACTTATGAATTGAATTGAAGAAGTAGAAGAAGAATCTCATAATAAAAATATTAATGGCCGGGACCTATGCTCCTGTGGTTCCTCTGTCACGTGGAAAGTTAGCATTATGTTACGGGCCGCGAGATTTCAGCTAAAAAATGACTTAAGAAATGAGCCAAGATGTGCTAGCTTGGCCCGATTCTAGAACGTTCCGTAAAATTCCAGCAACTAGCACACTCTTGTACATAACACTAAAATTCTCTAGATTTTGGCACATGTATATAGAATTCTCTAAGCTATAGAATTCTCTAGAGTTAGCCAAACTTCCCTATAAATATGGGTGAGCTCTAGGCATTTGAAGCAATCCACATAACTCAAAGCATCAAGTATCTCTTATAAGCTCTCTTGTAAGCTTTCTTACTATCAATACAATTTCCGCATTTGGCTACATTGCTCGCTAGCTCTTCCTTCTTTTTAACATTTCGGGAACCTCTTGCCTTAGCTATTAAGAAGCGCAAATGCTTACTTAGCAACATCCCGACTAAGGTTGTCTAAGTGTCGCACGAGTTTACTACGCAAAACTCCTATCCCGTGACAATTAGGTCCCCGCATTGAAATGGATATGTAACGGCCGCGGCGGGTCTCGTAAGTTGTTGTTTGTGGCTTGGTAAGTTTGGCACGTGTGAGGTGGATGTGTAATTGCAGTGTTGGGAGAGACGTGGAAGGATTCTTGGTCTCTGAAAGCAGATCGTGCGCTGCATGGGTTAGTACTATTGGATTTTTTGAGGATTTGGTCATTTTCTTTTTATTTACTCTCCTTCATTTCTTTCATTTTTCATACATGTAATAACAATTACAATAATAAGGGACTAACAAAAAGAAAGATATATGCCTAGACATTTCTTTCATGAAAAAAAAAAAAAAAGAAAAAAGATGGGGTACATGAAAACAATTTTTTTTTTTTTGTAAATTTTTTACATTAAAATCTTTTAAAAGGAGCATTGAGGTCAGGAGTTACTGATTAATACAATAGTAATAAGCTTTTTGCAAAGCTAATTATATGTGAGCTCATGGGATGTAAATCAAATGGAAGAGTAGGAAGGAAGAAGCAACGTGTTTTTGTTGTTATTGTTGTTTCCTAGTGAGATGTAACTATTTTCAGATAAAATAGCAAAAGATCCCCTCTCCCCTTTACATCTCCATACAGAATCACCAGCACCAAAAACTCATCATCATAAATGTTATGTATGGACGACAGAGAGAATGAGAAAGAGAAAGATGGCACATTACAGTTTAGATCACAATCTGAACTGAGATATCCTCTCGCTTTCTCTTTGATTATCCCCCACTTTCCATTCCAATTTTGCCCTCTGGGCATATGTCATATAACATCCATGTGTGCGCTCGCATGGTGGTGGTGGTGACTGATCTGGGCCGTCCAAATGCAAAAAGAGCAAGCCTGTGCCACAAGTATTTGGTTGTTTGTACTTATGCACACATTAGTGTACTGCAGAAAGATAAAACTCAGTACAATACAAAGTTTCAAACATGAAAGCAAGATGTGTATGCTTCTGATTCTGAACACAATTCATTTTGTTGGACCCCGTCAGAGTAAATCAAAATGATAATTTCATCAATCATGACTTGAGAAATATCCTTTAAACTGGTGGAAAAGCTAAGTTTGATATTCCAGGAATAAAAATTTTTTTTCACATAATATATTACAATCACAAATCTATCCAGACCATCCCCAATAAATTTAGTATAACATAGTTAGAATTTCTACTCTTTTATAACCAGAGACTAAACTCGTGCACTCAGTGCTTTCTGAGTGCACAACTTTCATTTCAACACATTCCAGCTAGCTACATACATGCTCTAATAATAAATCATAATTTCTGCTGTAAACGCTTGCAAAAGACAAATCCGGCAAATATATCTATCATTAAGAATATGGCAAACATAAATTTCAATGTTATGATTTCCTAGTTTAACATTGTTTGGAATCAACAAAAGATGTAATAACTAGTGAATTTTCAAGAAGGCAAATTTGTCAACTCAAGATTACAGATCTGCTCTTCCGGGATATCTTGGGAAGGGGATAACATCTCTGATGTTATCGATGCCTGTGGCAAAAAGAATCATCCGCTCAAATCCTAAGCCAAACCCACTATGTTTCACTGTCCCAAAGCGCCGCAGGTCAAGGTACCACTCATATGGTTCAAGAGGGAGTCCTATGTCCTCTATTCTGTAATTCAATGCATCCCACACAAAATATATATTAGTTAGTTGAAACTTGCAAGTCACAGTATCTTAACTTTTCTAATATTTATGATTTATCATACCTGCTCTTAATTACATCATAACGCTCTTCCCTTTGGCTCCCACCAATTAACTCTCCCACCTATAACATAAGATGATCAATATACCATATATCATCAATCCTTTAATAAAAATCTGGGACATCAATTCCTAGTAGATTATAAAATGAAGAGCAACCAATCCAGTGCTTGAAAATTTTTAAAAAACAAGTCACCTTAGGCACAAGGACATCCATAGCTGCCACAGTCTTCAAGTCATCATTGAGCCTCATGTAAAATGCTTTGATTCCTTTTGGATAGTTGTACACAATGACAGGCTTATGAAATTTGACCTCAGTTAAGTATCTGCAACGGTAGGCAAGCAAACCAAGGAATCAATACCCACCGTCCCACAATTTAATGATGAAACAATTACATATATGTCAGCAGTCTGCATACCTTTCATGCTCTGACGCCAAATCAATCCCCCACTCCACTTTATTCTCAAAATGTTTCCCCTCCTTCACAGCAACCTCTAGTAGTTCCACTGCTTCAGTATATGTTATGCGTTCAAAGGGAGTTGAAGAAACCATTCTTAGACGGTTAATGCAACTTTTATCAAACATTTTAGCCATAAACTCCAGGTCGTCAAAGCAATGGTCAAGTAACCAGTCGCACATAAATTTCACATATGCCTCTGCACAGTTCATATCATCCTACAAAAGTAAGAACAAGTATCGGCAGGTATGTTAAGAACTTGGTGACACCAATGGTGAGCAGATCAACTTAGCGTAGTCGCCACAAACATATGTGAAAGCATTATAAAATAGCACTATAGCTAGATTGCCACTAGATTAGCACTTTGACAAGTCCGAAAAAAACAAATCAGTCAAACTTCACAGCTGCTCAAATACCAAACAAACAGCATTTAAGAGAACTTTAATCACGAAGTATTTTTAGGAATACTTTTAGACAAGTATAATCATTTAGGAGAATCAAGAGAATTATATTTCCTTAAGAAACTGTAGATATAGAAAATAAAATATTAGGATTAAAGAATCAGTTAATAGACATAGTAGTATAGACATTTAATGTTTTGCCTAAAAGATATTAAAAAATCAAACCATAGAAGAAAGATAATTTTTAACAGCAGTTCAAATAATAGTTGCAATAGCAAAAGAACTATACTAACTAATGGAATTAGGATAAAAACTTGGAAATTTAGAAGTATGAAGCTATAAAACTATTAAATGTAGAATTTCTTGAAAGATAAATATGAAAGGTTTAAGAAAGAGTTACTACTACAGAGAAGATAGAGACTTTACACATGTAGTTCAGACAGCCTCTTTTGCTCGAGTTTGAATAGTGTATTTAAGAGAACTTTAACAAGATTTAAAAATATAGCCTTTTAAGTTACATATGTGTAATAAGCCCAAGTGTCTTTTATCATATACCATAACACGTCCCTTTTCTGATTTACAAAGTTTGTTATTTGCATTAGATAATAATAGTGAAATCTCATACATTTTATCATATACTGTAAAGTAGAAATATTGCTAGAATGCCACCAGATTAGGACTAGGACTTGTCACAAAGAAATAAGTCAAACATCATAGCTTCTCAAATACCAAACAAACAGTGAGCAGCATAAGTCTGACATACTTTAAGATCTGAAAAAGCCATTTCAGGTTCCACCATCCAAAATTCTGCCAAATGCCGGGAAGTATGGGAATGTTCTGCTCGAAAAGTTGGCCCAAATGTATAGACATCGCTAACAGCACATGCATAAGTTTCAACTTGAAGTTGGCCAGAAACAGTCAAAAAGGCTTGACGGGCAAAGAAGTCTTGTGTATAATCAATCTTCCCATCCTTTTGCGGGATTCCCGGCTTAAGCTTTGATCTTTCTTCAAGCTTTGCAAGATTCTCTTTTGCTTTTGTAAGTTCAGTAACACTAGCACTTATTGCCTCCTTGTCCGCTTTATCAGATTTTAGTCTTGTAACAGCCTCCCCTTTCTCCTTGACAACAAGCTTGGCGGCTTGTATGTCAGCTTCTGATGGAGGAGGATTCTTGATCAGTTCCTTCTCCAACTTGTCAGCTTCACTTATTAGAGTTGTGACTTGAAACATTTCACCAGCACCCTCACAATCACTGGTGGTGATAATTGGAGTGTGAACGTAGAGAAACCCGTGCTTCTGAAAGAATGTATGAGTGGCATAAGCGAGCGCATTTCGAATTCGTGCAACTGCAGCTATCGTGTTTGTCTTGGGCCGGAAAGGAATACGATCCCTCAAAAACTCAAGAGTGAGCTTTGTCTTGGGGATGGGGTACTTAGCCGGGTCAACCATACCCACATCAATCACTTTCTCAACCCGAAGCTCAATCTTCTGTTTAGTCCCCTCAGGAGGGTTTTTAAGCATGCCCTCAACATGAACACAAGTACCAGTTGGCACCAGCTGGCCCAAATCCACTACAGCCGAATCCACAATAACCTGCAAATTAGCAGGGCACGACCCATCATTCACCTCCAAAAATGCAAAAGAGCCTTTCCCTTGTTCACGACCTGTTTTCACCCATCCTCCAACTCGCACTTGCTGCCCAGCTAGCCCAGTGCCACCATCAGGTCGACTTAAAATAGATTTGATTGGAACACGGTCTGAGAATTGGTGTCCCCTTACCGTATCATCATTTAAACCCATGGCTGCAACTTGGTCAACCAGCAGCTCATCATCAGCCATTGTTGGGAAGAGAGTGCACCTATAATTGTTCAAGTTAGGATGCATGAAACTTCATAAAAACAGAATGAAAAGATGAACCTAACAAATTAATAATCAAGATTTACAGGTATAATGACAATAAAGATTGTCCAAATGAAGGTAACATTAGAGAATTAAAGCACATAAAAAGGAATGCACACAGCTAACAGACTATAACGCGATTGATACCAGTAATGGCCATAACTTGATTGGTAGTATAACTGGCACACAACGATCTTAAAAAAAAAAAAAAAACTCCACCCAGCTATTTCTTCATGTTAGACTAAACTAAATTTCAATTGAACTCTGACATTAAAGAATAACACATGTGAGAGAACAGAAAACCATAATCATTCCATTGATCGACTTAATAAAAACTAAAGACAATAGGCGTTTTGAATACCAAAGTCTCGGCTACACTAAAGCACCCGAAAAAAATAACCCACCACCTCCAAATCAAAAACCAAATTAGAACACAATTTTATTATTTATACTAAAGAATAAAGAGTAAATCAGTAAATAAACCTGAGAGAGATATCGTGAGCAATGACAGGTATGCGAGAAGCAGCAAGATTCTTAGTGGCTGCTGGTTCGCAGGGATTGAGGACCTTGCCGTGTACATAGGCTTTAGGTTTTTCAGATTTGGGTAATTTCGCCCAATTCCCAAATGTTTTGATATATTTTACCACGCCCCCTCAAGCCATTTAGTTTTGCTAGCAACTTTAATGGATTTTTTCCTTTTCGATGAGCTAAGCCAACTCTTAACGGATTTAAAATTTTAAAAGGAATATAAAATATATGAACGGAGTAGCCTTTTCTTTGTATTTTTATTTTTCACTTTCTATTTTAAGCATTTATATATTTTTTTATCTCAAAAATCTGAATTTTTTTTGTATTTCATTTTTTTAAAAAAACTTCAATTTCACATTAATCTGTCAAAAATAATTATAATTTCTTTAGTTTTAAATTTTTTTCCATCAACCTATTGAATGACTACCTTACTTATGTCTAAATAACTAAGAACATGAAACCTGATGTCAAACAAAATGGAAAATGAAACTCAGCTGTATTATAATTTAAAGCTTGATATAATTAAACGTCTTGGAAAATTTTTTTCAAGAACCCATGATTTATCTTCAATCATTACTTAATTAAAACAAATTCAAGATCTATATACTAAGGAAAAATGACCTTCTATAACAACAAACTAGTGATAGAAATTTTTTCTATCATAATAGCTTGACACATTTGTGACATATATTTTTTTAACTATCAAGAATTAATGACTACTTTATGATAGAGATTTTAGCTGTCAAGTAGTTTGTGAAAGAGTTTTGATTTCGACTCTATTTTGCACAAGTTTGGCTAAAAATTTTAAATAAATTTAAAAAAAAAAAAGAAAAAAGAAAAACGATACCATTTAGAATAAAAGTAAATTAAACAAAATAAAGTTATGGTGAATAAAAATAATATAAATTATTTTGGTGGTTTTATTATAATTGAATTTAATATGGTGAAATTTATTTGAACAAGTGAAAATAATATCATGAATTAATTTGATGATGGATGCATAAAAAAAAATCTTAATTACTACCATTCTATCACAAACCTAGAATTTTATTTTGAAGATATTTTAATATAATAAAATTCTAATAATTAAAATAAAGAAAACTAAAAAAATCTTAAATCCAATCTCTAGAAAATAAAAATAAAAATCTCTAAAATAGCTAGGAAAATAACTTTAATTTGAAATTCTTCAAATATCCTTGTAACCTCAACAATTTTTTAAGATTTTAGTGATAAAATGATAATAGCTAAAATATTAGGTGTCAAAATATAGCTATTAGAAATTCTTGGTGATGAATTGATATGTTAAGAAACTTTTGGTGGGTAATGTATTTAATAATATCCCCAAAACGAATAAAGAAATATTTTTGTTCTCCATGATAAAAAAAAAGAAAAAGTTATCATATTATAGTAATACAATAAAGCTCCGATAAATTAATAACATCAAATCATACAAAACCTTTAATTTAAAGAAATATTAACTAATTGATATATTAATAATTTATTAATTTATTGAGTGTATATACAATCCAATAAACATACATTTTAATCAACTAGATATTTATTGTATTTGCCGGTCTAATCAATAAAAAATGAATTATTAATCCATTAAATATAAATTAAATTAATAAAGAATACTTAAATTAAAGTCTTGCAATTTCAATTCAATCCTAAAACTTCTAGAAGCAATGAGTAAAATTAGAGATAAAATCTAACAATATTTATATCTAAAAAATGTAACAATAAAATTATATTTTATTTAATAAAATATTAAAATAATTATATTTATAATTTTAGTAAATTAATAATTTATTATATGAATGGGATTCAGAGTTGTATAAGAGTTCTTAAAAAATATATTATCTTATTAATTTATTAAAATTATTAATTTAACCATTTGACTTGGCATCGTCAAGAATTATTATATAATAAAAATTATTAATTTCTTGAGTATTAAATTACATCGGTTTTACTGTGCTCAAGATTCTTTGCTTGCCCGCCAGTAGTCCAGGATAATATGTTTTATATTACTGAGGTTTGATTGCCTTTTTTTTTTTTCTCGTTTTTTACTTAACTCATATTGATTTGAAATATACACCCTCCAATGAACCACCCTTCAATCCCAAAAAGAGAAATAAAAGATAGAATATTTTAATAATTACTTTAAAATTTGAATTAATGTGAAGGCTATTCCTAATATTTACATAAATAAAGTTGACCGTCAGTTGAAGGCATGACTGGAGTGATTATCATCTTAACTTTTTCTCAGCGACAACAACATTTTTTTGGGGGGGAAGGGGTTGAATTTAAAAGAAAAAAAACAATTCAATACTTTTAATTTAGTTAATAAAAAAATTAAAAATACACTTAATAAAGAGAGTGATCGTGAGTCTTATCCATCAAAATATATATTTTAAACATCATTTAACATTATTTAGATAACATTTTTAGCCTTCAAATAATGAACTTAGACAATAATTTGATGATAATTGAAAAGGCAACATAACTAATTAATATAAATTTTTTTATATCAGTTTGAATAAGGTTAATTTTGTAATCAAATAAAAAAAAAATCTAACGTGGCCTGCCCTCTCTTAGTCTAAGTTTGAAAAGTTTGACAGGCTTGGAACCGAGTGGTGTAAAGCCACCTTTGACGAGTACTCTTGTCAAGACATGCGATTGTGTAGATATTGTCCATAATTTTATCGCCGTGAACTGGGAATATCACTCTTCATTGTTAGATTATGGAATGTTATCTAATGAGCACATGCCAATCATACGGCGAGCGTCGGACACAGTAAAATTTTGTGACCTCATTAATTGTATTAAAGTTATGAATTAACTGAACAGTTTCATTTGACATATTGCTCATTATAAAGTGATTATCTTTCTCATGGAATCATCACTCCATAATTTATTTATGAAATTCTAAGTATACAACTCAAAAGGGAGTGAATTGGATGTTTAAGAATTATGATATAAATCAAGTGAATCAATTCAAACTAATTTTCTTAAACAAATGATAATTATAAATTTTAGTAATAAATAAGTAAAGAGAAGGGGAAAAGAAAATAAACACAAACGATTTTACATGGATCAATAAACTCTAATTACGTCCACGCCTCTAAGCAAATTAAGCTTGGAAATTTCACAATCCAAATTTTTTAAGGCTTCAAGTTCTTACAATTAATTTTTAAAGTGTCAAAACATTATCAAATAGTATTTCACTCACAAACACATTTCTCCAAGTATTTCCCACACTTACAATCACAAAATTGTGATAAAAAATTCAAAAATTACAATGAAATTCTCTTTTAAAATGGATATACAAATAATAACTCAAATATAACTCAATGTGTATGAATCAGCAAATTAAAAGCTCAAGAGGAGTAGTATGCACAGGATATAGCTCAATAGAGATTCAAGAAGTTCTTAAAAATAAATTTGATTTGAGTTTATACAGTTAAAATTTTCAAACTAACAGTTATGAGCATTTTTTACTGCTAGGTTTAGGCAATTAGCTGCTTATGCTATCGTTAAAGAGATTTTTAAAAATTTTGTCAAAACCAATTAGCCACTAGGAAACAACTAGCTAGCCGCTAACTTTCTGTACTAGTTTTTCAATTTAAGGACAGCTTAAAAGCAACTTTTTAAAATGCATATTCAAAGACGTGGCATAGATGATTAGCCGCGTACTGTATTCGGTTAGTCACTAATTCTTTGGAATCAATATTTCAAATTTGTAATATAAGAGGTTAGTCGCTTTCTATGAAGTGGTTAGCCACAAACTTTCTATTTTTGAAATATAATTTTTTTAAAATTATAATTTAGCCTAAAATCTTTCTAAAATTATATTATAGCCTAATTTATTTAAAACTTTTTCAAAGAGGTCTATTTCCAAAATTTAAAAATATCATTTATGGATTTCGAAATTCAAATTTTTTCAATATAGTCCATAATAGTCATTTTGATAGAATCATTTGTCTTATAAATATAAAATATTTATGAAAATTAATAGTTTATTTAGAAATTATGAAGTTTATCTTGAACTTTTAAGATGCTAAAACATGCGTACATCAATTTATATTAATTTTAAAATGATTATACAAATAAGTTGCTTGAGCTATTACTTTTTTTTGTAGTTCGTGTTCAAGTGCGTCATTGTTTGTGGTTGGGTGTGATTTCACTTGAATAAACTTTGCTTTTAAAAAATGTATGAGAAGATAAAATATAAATCGATTAAAATATTTCTTTTTATATATGATTTGTTATCATCAAAATCAAAGATTATATAATATTTTAAGCTAACAAATGGCCTCAGAGAATTATTCCTCCAGTATGAAACCAGTTGGTTCCGTAGTTTTAGATTTTTTTCCAATCTACTTTTAAACAAAATATTTCCCCAAACACGAAACATTCGTGTAAGCAACATTGCTAATAGAATTAACTGATTTAGTGTTGTGAAATGTATTGATCGATACAATTACCCTTACAATAATGATATTTATTCGAGGATGTAATCGTTGGTATATACTGATTATTATCTCATGTGCGTGGTGAATGAGTCTCAACATTACATATATATATATATATATATATGGGGACATAATCATCTGCCGAGAGCTATCGCCCTTTCCTTTGAAAAACGAATGTCATTGAAATTTGCATTTACCGTTGGAAAAAGATGTCCATATGGGTTATATGCCAACTCCAACCATGCATTTGATGGGCATAGCATGTTCTTCATATTATCATTTAGTATTATGGTTGAGAGATTAATGTTATGTAAATATGTCATGTAAAAATGAGATACCGTAACTTTTAAATTATAGTTATTATAAAGAGAAAATTATAGTTGTGAAATAAAAAGTTGATAATATATGGTATTGATAATAATTTTGACAAAATTATAAAGATACTATAATTTTTTTAATATGTTAGTGTGTGATAAAATTGACTTAACTTATAAACTATAACAATAAATATTTACTAAATATTTTACTACAGTAAATTTTAAATTATAATTGCCAATACAATATCAAATAATGGGTGAATGGGTGGTCCACAAGTCCCTTAACCTTAGAACAAATGAATTCGGAATCGCCATTCAACTTAATCTATTCACCCTTAATTCTACATGAATGGAGTCCATATGTATGAAAAAATAAAAGCAAATAAAAGAGACCGTATCATATATCTTAAAAATAGAAAAGAAATATATGCAATATTAAAATTATGAAATTACAATTCTCAATTCTGCTTAAAAGTTTTAAGTTTGTTTACCATTTTTCCTTTTTAAGGTAGAGGGGGTGGCCGGTGGGCAAAGTTGAAATCAATATTTTTAGCCTGCTACCTCCTCTATAATTAAAACTGAGCAGCCAATAAAATAAAAATATTTAAAAATCAATTGGCCAAATATTTAATTTTGTCATAATCATATAAAATTAACAAGTAAGTTTGACGCTAATTGTTTCACTTAAATTAAAGTATTTTTCTCATTTTATTGAAAATTTTGAACAATTTTTTTCAAAAAGCGTCAATCAATTGCTTAAGATTTATTTAGTTTCCAATTTAAATAGCAACAAAAATGACAAAAAAAAACCCAAAGCCCAAAATTCAAACAGCCTGATTCTCATAAGAGGCTAAAAACAGGCCCAAACAAATCACACTCGATTTGTCCTATGCGTGGGTATATATATATTCGGTAAAATCCCTAACCCTAGATTCTTGATATCTGCCTCAATTTGGGCGAGCGAGAAAAGAGTCTCACAGCAGCAGCAGCCAACGAGACTACTCGAACGATCAGTTATGGGTAAACCCTCTGAGAAAGAAGCTTTGGCATTTGCTTTCGCTTTTGCGTTTAGTGTTTCCTATAGTAATCTTAAACTCCTCGTTATTATTTATCAGGTAAGGTTCACGGATCTTTGGCTCGTGCTGGTAAGGTGAGAGGCCAAACTCCTAAAGTTGCTAAACAGGACAAGAAGAAGAAGCCACGTGGCCGCGCCTACAAGCGCATGCAATACAACCGCCGCTTCGTCACGGCTGGTGATTATTCTTATTAGCTAGTTTTTGTAGATCTAAGCTGTCGTTTTATTATAGTTACTATTAATATGTGCTGTTAATAGTTTCGTTTGAGGATGAATTTATCAGTCTAAAAACTCTGCTTAGCTAAAGTATGGATTGGACAGGCTGATGACATAGAGCTGAGTTTTTTTAAATGGCAATTTAGTAATTAAAGAATACACACACACACACACACATACACGCGTGGATGAGAAACAATGTGCTAGTTCTGTGTTTGTTAAGTAATGGCTATTAACTGTTAGTGCCTGGTTTTGATCATTGTTGGATTTTGCTTTTGTTTTCTTGCTTTGTACAGTGGTTGGTTTCGGAAAGAAGAGAGGACCCAACTCATCTGAGAAGTAAAAAGCTTGAAAGGATGAATGAAAAAGGGTTAGATAGGTGAAAAAGCACTTGGTGTTTTTGATAATTTCTTTCATTTTGTTTTTAAGGACCTTATTATGGTATTTGGTTACTAATGTTATATTCTGAGCTTTTGTTTCTGTTAAACTTGTGGTCATCATTTTGTTAGTAAAGATTATGTGATTTTCTTTTAAAATGTCTTTAATTTGATGTTCGTTGTGTGTTTGCTTTTCTTTCTTATTTACATATGATAGTTGTTGAATTGGTCCTTTGCCTCTGAAGAGGAAGGATGCTCTCGTTTGATATGGTATGGTTTAACAGTCTGTTAACAATCTGATATTTTCTGGTGAAAAATGGAAACAAGAACTGAAAATCTACGTGGCTTTGAATTCCATTTGAATGGCTTTATTGTTTGGGAATATGCAAATTTGTTTATTTGCAGTTATCTTATTCTTTTTGTTGAAGAACTTTTGCTTTTTGGAAGTAAAGAACCAGCTTGTAAGATCTTTACCTGGCTCATTTCGATATATTGAATAATATTCTGCCCCTCTGGGCTTTTCCACGTAGCCCTTATTGCTGTATATTTTCCAAATCCTGAAAGAGACATGGGAGAGTTAGCCTCTTGTTCATCAAGTAGGCGGGATAACTCTTCCTATGAAAGGCTGAAACAGATGCCCAATGCAGTACTATAAGATGAAAGGCTCACAGGAGAACATCTCAAGTTGTAGATGTGGCAGTTAAGCTCTGTTCGGTATAAGCTGATTACTATGCTTCTCTTTGTTGAACAGCATATGGCAAAATTGCTTGAAAAAGAGCATTTCCCAACCCATATAGCCGAACTAAAAGCAATATGTTGAGTAGAGTAGCCAATTGTAATGATTTTGTTATCTAAAAATTAGAGTAAATGGGGTGTTGAATTCCTATAAAAAAATAAAATTAATAGTGGTGTTGAATTGTGTACTTTCTGCAGAGTAATAATAATATTTCTACAAATGAGTTACCAATGATCTGTGATATCAACAGAGAGGTGCTAACTCAGGCAAAATTCCTCTTTACTGGAGAATGTCTGAACTGGAATGTCTCAGAAGAAAGTGACCACACTAGTAACAGTATAGGCTAAAATGCTCTGGGATGCAAGCACGTCCTAAAAGAGACTGTTGCGAAGCACTCATTTTGTGGATTGAAATTTATGCTGTAGAAATTTATGTGACAGTACCACATCTATGGATTAATATTGTATGCTGTGCAATGCCATTGCAACAATTGGTTTTTGACATTGTTTTGTTACCACTTATCTTTGATGGACCAATTTAATCATTAATCAAAATAGATGGCGGTAATTAATTCCTTATCTATCAAATAGGACGGTACTGCTATTCCTATCGAAAAAGATGAATGATACTGCTTGTGCAGTGAACAATTGGGATCATTGAAACAGTAAACTTATAAAAGGAAACTAAATTATTCTCATCCCATTGGCATCGTATTCTGAGTGCAAGGCTCCATCATCTTCTACAGTGCTATTGTAATTCATTTTTTATTTTCCTGCAGGTACAAATATGGATTATAAATTAAGCAGTGATGTATCATCATGTATGTAATTAACGAAGTGAACGAAAAAGCATTGTTAAATAGTAAAGAGAATTAATTAATTACCAGTCCCTGCGAGTTCTTGCAATAGGAAATGACTGCTTTTAGATTCTCATCGCGATAATAAGAGTTCATAGCACTATAGCAGCTATCATGAATCGGCGAAGATGTCATTGAGGTTGATGATTTGTCTTTGTCTTCGGCTTTGGCTTTAGGCTTTGATTTTTTCACAGTGAAACATGTCATCCTAGACAGCCTCCAAGACCTTGTTTTGATTTTCTCCTCATCGTTATTATTTTTGCAATTATGAATTGCTTTATGATCAGATTCACGACCGGGTGATGACAATGGCGCAATTGTTGATGATCTTTTATTTGGATTAGAAGATGAATTCAATAGTTGAGAGTTGAAGAGTGACAACATTTTTACTTCTGTAATCTCTCTAGGTGTTTTGTGGATATTGATTATATATTTTGAGTATTGCAAGTGTAGAAATGTGCTGGTTTTTAGGCTATGATTCTGTCCCCATTTACCAAAATAAGCGGCTGTGTGGAAAGTCATGAGAGTTAAGAGAAAATTTCGTAAAGAATCAAAACACAATCACCACTTTCTTTCTTTATCGCGTTGCCAACTGTATTTTCCAATATCAGACTAACATTCCTTTCGGATGAATGTCATGTCAACCCCGAGATTATGTAGGGTCCAATTTTCCCAAGTTAATTTTCGTTTTGTTTTATTTTTTGCTTTTAAATCAAGTTCTGAAACATAGTCTACGATAAACCCGCAATAATTGTATTGCACGACATAATAATAGTTCCCGAGGCATTTGAGCGTCTCAGTTGTTCTATAAATAAGGTTTGAGCCTAACTTAAGCTCACAGTTCATCATGAAGGCTTCCCTTCGGCGAAGGAGATTTGGGTTGATTTTCGAGAAGGTACCTTGTAGCCAATGATGCATGAAGAGCAGCCCCATATGAGAGTGCATCTTCATTTACCCTGAAGTAAGGTGAATGTCCCGCTTCAAACTTTCCTTTAGTCCCATCATTCATACCAAGGTAATAGAAGTATCCAGGAATTGCCTCTGCGAAAAATGAGAAGTCTTCTGTGCCCATCAGTGGTGGCATCTCTTTGATATTTTGGACACCCAACATGTCTGCTGCAACCTTTTGGAAGTGTGCGTGCAAATTTTCGTTGTTTACAGTCACCAGGCAGAATGACTTATCATCGAAGGTGACTGTGGCATTGCACCTCTGTACTCTTGCTTGTTTCATGATAACCTGACACTTGCATTAAAATCTATTACTGAATAACAAGTCATAACAATTTGGAGACTGCGATAATTTAGAATGGGTTACAGAATACTTTCAACCTTTCAATTTTCAGGAATCCTTACAACTAAGAATAAAGGGCATTTGAATTAGCAACAATTAACAAGTATACCTCTTCTATTCTTTGCTTAAGTTGGATAACGCTTTCTTTTGAAAATGCCCTGAATGTGCCACCAATTGTAACAGAATCTGGAATAACATTGAAGGCACCACCTCCTTCGAATTTTGCAACAGTAACTACCTGCAAGATTGTGTTTTATATTGGAAATATTAACAAAATCTGGAATAATATTTCACAAATATATCATTCAATTAGCATCAGAAAAAATAAAAAAAAATATAACTGCATGATAAAAGGAGAAATAAGCAATCCTTTAACTAATCAAGTTGTTTTTCTAACACCAACAGCAGATGACCCAACCATGAAACAACAAAGATGATGACATCAAACTTTTTCAATTGAATATTACAAAGACTTTATATAAGACAGATGCAAGATGTTAGACAATAGTAAATGGGGATAAATGACTGGATGAGGCTAAAACAGGTACGAGACATGCTCTGTACAGTTTGACACTTTTAGATTTATTTCAATTAGAAAAGGATAATTGCACTCTCAACTTTTTTGTTTTTTTTGGGTGGAGTTTCATAAAATAAGTCTGACATGAGAGAGATTATTACCTGTGAATCCAAGGGATCAGCTTCACGTGAAACCAGATGTTGTAAACTAACGATCACATTAGAAGCTGCTAAGATTGGGTCTACTGTATGCCGAGGGATGGCGGCATGACCGCCTTTTCCACTTATTACTGCCACAAAGAAACCACTTGCAGCCAAAGTAGGACCAGACCTGGAGGCCACTGTACCAATTGGAAAAAGTGAACTAACATGTAGTCCAAAGATTGCTTCTACATTTTCCAGAGCTCCAGCATCTAACATTTTCTTTGCTCCTCCACCTCCTTCCTCAGCTGGCTGGAAAACAAGGATAATAGTTCCCTATCCAAAAAAAAGAGTTGAAACAAAATTTTCATCCACACAGTAAAAGATACCCTGACAACATTAGCATCAGCCTTATTCAGTCATTAAGGACATTTCCTTGTGCAATTTACATAGCAGCATAAAGGCAATAGGGGAACAATAACATCCTCTTGTGCACATGATGCTAGTCACTAAAATCATTCATGACCAACACAAAAAGATAAACTTGAGGTATGTGCTTAGAGTAGCTAATACAACATTCTTGCATCATCCATAACAATGATTGCCCCTCTTCACATTCTGATATTCTCCTTCATATATGGGAATAAGGAAAAAGAGAAAAGAAATAAGGAACATCGGAGACTGCTTGATTTATAGTAAGTATAAGACTTCATAAATACAAGCAGGTTGTGAGGCCACACCTATCAGTAGATCTTGGATCTTATTTAGTATTGAGATGCTGTATCTTTTAAGACACAATTGTTGTGGAAAAAAAAATAGTAACTAAAAAATAACAGTTGATAATTTGTAATACATATGAATTTTAAATAGTAATTTTGACAAAAATAATAAAGGTATAAGTTTTTTATCATATAAGTATGGGATCAAATTAACTTAGCTTCCAAGTTACAATTGTCTAATCTTAATCCTAAACAGGCCTTTACTCTTAGAAATTGTGATTGCAATTTCTTTCATGAATATGCAGAATAAGTGACATTTTAAGATCTAAGAATGCAATATAATCTACTGGCATTTAACAATCTCCTACTTATTCTAATTATGGTATTGGAACCTACTCATATATCCTTTTTTATTCCCTCATTACCATAAAAACTTTTCATTTTCTGTAGCTCATCATCATCAATACGTCCCTTCCCTCCAGTTTCTCTTGCCTCATATCTCACATGATGTTAATACCCAAAAATTGAAACTAGTATTCACACCGTCAAACAAAGTCAATCATGCAGAAGAAGGAGAAAGAAAAGTAACCTCTATTTCATGGCGAAACACTTGAGCATCTTTGCAGCACCAAGAAGCATGGCAACATGTGAATCGTGCCCACAAGCATGCATTTTACCAGGAACCTTGCTCTTGTGCTCCCACTCTACACCTTCCTGTTTCAATTAAAAGTCAACGACACCAATAATCTTCTGCATATCTTCAATAATTTCATTTCTCACAACAAATTAAATTCACATAATAACACAGGATTTGTCAATGTTTCAACACCAAAATAGCAACATGTTCATCTCAATAATCACAAAAATATTACACAATAAGTAAGCAATAGCTATTTAAGTTCAAATGATATAAGTAACAATAATCAAACCTCAATGGCCAGAGCATCCATATCTGCTCTTAAAGCAACAAAAGGAGGCTGGCCAGTTCCAATATAACCAACAACACCGGTAACAGCAACGGGGTATTTATAAGGGATGCCCATTTGATCAAGTTCAGCTCTGATAAGTTTACTTGTCTCAAATTCCTCAAAACCAAGTTCTGGATTCTCATGTATTTTCCTTCTAATATTCACCATCCAATAAAAAATCTCAGGTTTCTTAGCAAAATCAAGAAACTTGACTGGAATTTGAGTCAGCCCTTCTGGGCTCAAAGAAACATTAGAGGAAATGGATCCTGGCACTGATAAATACAGAGTGGCAAGCAAAGACAAAAGCTTGGATAAACCCATGAGTTGTGCTTGGGTTTGAGATTATTTTGGGGAATTATAGTTTAAAGGGGAACACAGAAAGATTGACTGAGCTCTCAAGAACAATACTACCTGGTACAGACAATCCAACTATTCAAGACAGGTGATATCACCGCGTGGGGACTTGAAAGTGATCACCAGGTGCCTAATTCAGTGTACAGAGGCTTGGCTTGAGACGGTTTCGTTGTTACACCAATCAAAATAAAAGTGACGGGAGTTTATAAAAAATAAAAATAAAAAAATCTAAATGATGGGTCTTTTGGTTAAATTATAATAAAAACTTCACCTGAACTCGTGCGTTCAATCTAAGTTTCTTTCATTAAATATTCATTTGTAAATGTATCCGGAGAATTCTATGTTGGGAAATTTTTATAATTTTCATAGAATAAATAAAATCATGTAAATATGATCATTATAATTGATAGAAGACCTATCTTTATCCATTATAATTTTTTTATCACATCTCATTATAAAGAATTAAAATTAATTTCTCTCTCTTAATTCTTATTTTTTAATATAGAGAAAATTAATGTGATATATCCTATTATATGAGTGGAGAAAAGATTAATTTTAATAAAACTTTAATTTTTACGTTCCATCAAAGTAACGTTACTTTTTTCCTAATTAAACAATAGGATTTTAACCTATTATTTATTTTATTATTTAAATATAATTATTATTCATTCAATGATCTGGCACATGAGCCACTAATAAATATGTCAACATTCTTCCACTTAGCTCATGTGGCACAATCAACTTAATGGTTTAATAATGATAAACATTATGGACATAATAAAAGTTAAATCCTTACTTGCTTTGGTCAAATCATAAAATCATCACTAAGCAAAACTAATATGAATTATAGTGGTTCCATATTATTATTTCAACATAATTCCTTCCATGTATCATAATATCAATTTAATATTTAACATAACTTATAATGAAAAATAAAACAATATTGATCCAACAGTAATATCTTAATCAGAGATAAAATCTATTGACAATCATATCATCATTCATGTATATATCATTAAATCAAACATAATATAAAATAATCAGAAACAATACTTAAATGAGCTCATAGTGTGAAATACATAAAAAACATAAAACTTAAACATAATGTCAATAATAGCATTCCATAATACCCATCATTTTAATATGATCACAAAAAACTTTTGGGTTTAATCATTTTGTTAAAGGATATGCAATTATAAAATTTGTGCTAATGTACTTGATTAACACTCTTTGTTTTTGAACTTCTTCTTTAATGGCAAGATATTTTAATTCTATATATTTAACACCTTTTGAATACCTGTCGTTTTTAGAGAAGAAGATTGCTGCAATATTATCATAATAAATCTTCAGTGGCTTGGTAATACTGTCAACAATAACAAGCCTTGAAATAAAGTTCCGCAACCATAATTCATGAACAGTGGCCTCAAACTATCATGAATAAGTAGCAATGACATACTGTTTTGCACTTTTCCATGAGATGGATCCTCTAAATATCATGAATAAGTAGCCAAATGTGGATTTTCTAGTATCCATACAGCCATCATGATATGAATCTGAATCACTTCAAGATAATCGGATCTCTTATAAGTGAGCGTGCGATTCTTCATTCCTTATAAGTATCCCAATACTTTATTTGCAGTTTTTCAATAATCTAACTCAGAGTTTCTTTGATATCTGTTTAATATTTCGACAATAAAACTGATGTATGGCCTAGTACACGTCTGAGCATACATCAAGTTTCCAACAACAGATGCATAAGGGATATTTTCTATTTATTTGCATTCCAATTTGTTCTTTTGGCATTGCATAAGACGAAGCTTATCCTCTTTCTGAATTGGAACAACACTTGCAGAACATTTTTCCATTCTAAATCTCTCTAAAACTTTATTAATATATGCTTTATGAGATAACCAAAATAATCCTGGTGCTCAATCACGGAATATTTCAATTCCAATCTTAGGAGCCTTGCTCAAGTCTGTATATTGAATTATTAGAACTACCCATATCCAGTTCATCCTTTAGAACCATATCACATCCCAGATATGATTAAATAGGATCAATTAGACAATATTTTGTAAATACATTTATTTAATTTACACATGAGGTGTTCCTTTCCTCTAGTTAAAAATCCTTTAAGTTGGGCCATGTAAATATCTTCCTTCAAATTCTCATTCAGAAAAAAGTTTTTACATCTATTTGACGTAACTCTAAATTATAATGAGCTACTAAAACCATAATAATTCTAAAATAGTCCTTCTTAGAGTCTATGAAAAAGTATTTTTGCAGTCAATGTTGTCCTTTTAAATAAAACCTTTGGCAACGAGTCTGGCCTTGTATTGTTCGTCAATGCTATTTGAATCGAGCTTAGTCTTATAGACCCGTTTACATTCGATTCGTTTACAACCTTCAAGCAATTCAACAAGGTCTCGAACATCATTGTGATCCATGATTTCAACTCTTCTTTCATTGCATCTAACCATTTAGCAGAATTAGCACTTTTTATGGCTTGTGAAAACAAATCTAGATCTTCATTAATTCCCAAGTCAAATTTTGACTCTTGTAAGTAAATTAAATAATTATTAGAAATAGTAAATCTTCTTTGTCTTTGAGAACTTCTTAATGTTATTTCTTATGGTTCAGTTGGTATAAGTTTATCATTAGTGACTTCATTATAGAGTACTGGTTCATTTATTTGTTATTCTTGAGAGTTCTTAGTGTGTTCAACAACTACAAGAATAATAACTCTGGAAGAAGTCAAAGGTAAAGAAACTTGCACTCTAACTTCTTGGATTTCCACTTTTCGTGTTTCTATACTCCTGTTAATTTTGTCATTTTCAATGAGCCTAACATTTCTAGATTCAGCAATTCTTGTACTATGATTAGGACAATAAAATTTATACCTTTTTGGATAACCAATGAAATATCCACTAGTTGTTCTTGAATCCAATTTCTTTTTATGTGAATTATAAGTATTTACTTTCGCCTGCAGCCCTAAACATGCAAGTGTCTTAAACTTTCATTCTCGTCCATAATTTAAAATGAGTATTTGGAATTGCTTTACTAGGATCCTTGTTTAACAAATAAGTAGCAGTCTTTAATGCTTCCATCTACAGTGATAAGGGCAAAGATGAATGACTTAACATTCTCCTAATCATATCCATTAAAGTATGATTACGCCTTTATACTATACTATTCTATTTTGGTGTACCTGGCATTGTGCATTGAGTACATATGCCACGTCTTTCAAGGAACTTAACAAATGGACCAGGACATTGTCCATTCCTAGTATATCTTCCATAATATTCACCATTTCTGTCAGACTTAACAATTTTCACCTTTTTATCTAGTTGTCTTTCTACTTTATTGATAAATACCTCTAGGGTATTCACTAATTGAGTTTTTTCATATAATAAATTGATATAATCATAATGTGAAAAATCATCAATAAAAGGTGATGAAATATTCTTCTCCACTAAAAGATGGAATGTAATAGGGCCCATATATATCAGTGTGTATAATCTCAAAAAGTTGTGTACTTCTTGTAGCTCCTTTCTTACTTGTGTGCTTTGTCTGTTTTGCTTTAATGTAATCCACACGAATATTAAGATCAGTAAAATTCAAATCTGGAAGGATTTCGTTCTTCACTAATCTCTATTTTAACTTTGGATTTGTGATCCAAACGCTTATGCCATAAATAAGCTGAACTTTCATTCACTAAACTACGTTTAGTGCCAATATTATGATGCAAGGTTAACAAGGATTTAGCAAAAGCATTATCAAGCTTTAATTTGTATAAGCCATTAAAAAGAATTCTAGAACTAATAATATTATTATGTCTAAATAAATTGAAACATTCATTCCCAAATGTAAAAGAATATCCACCAGAATCAAGTTTGGACAAAGAGATTAAATTACGAGAAATAGAAGGAACATAAAGAGTTTGAAAAAGATCTAAATAATATCCAGTATTTAAAATTAAACGGTTAGTCTCAATGCCTTCAACTGGAGCGTTAACCAGGTTCCTATAAAAATAAACTTTTCATTTGTGTTTATAGTTTGGATAGTAAGAAATCCCTACATCGTGTTCAAAATGTGAGTAGTATAATTAGAATCAATCTACCACGTGTTATAAGTAACTTCAGTTAAGTTTGATTTGAAACATACTAAAGCATTAGGGTTACTTTTCTTTTCGAACCAAGCTTTACGCTTTAGACATTCTTTAGTGAAATGCTCACGTTTATTGTAAAAAATGACATTTCTCATTCTTTATGTCCTTTTTGTGGACTTGGGTAGCTTACACTTTCAACTTTGATTCTTTTTTCTTGCTCTAGTGGTAATTTTTTATTTCAGACTTTCTTTTAGCTCCTTAATGACCTATGAGGTTAACTGAGTGAGCATGGTTTGGAGTTTACTCTTACTCTATTTGTCTTTAATGGTGTTATAATTTATCGGAAATGAAGCATACTCAGAAGGCAAGGAGTTGATAATGAATTGCACAATGAAGCTCTCACTCACTTCCATTCACATAGACTTTAATTTTGCTTTTGTATCTAGCATCTCAGTCATATGCCGATGCATGGTACGAATACCGTAAAACTTACAAGTGGTCAATTTACCCATAAATTCCATATATTCCTTAGCACTTTCAATTCTTAATTGTGGACTTAATGTTGTTGGCAACTGTCATTCACATAAATATTAGGCTTAGTCTATTTGATCTTTCCCAAGCCTTATGGAGAGTATGTCTTTAGCGCTACTTTTATCAATAACAGTAGCTGGCCTTTCAGTTAATAGTGCTAAGTCAAGATCCAGAACACCTAAATCAAACTAGACCTGCTCAGACCAATCTGGGTAATTAAGGCCATTGAATGTAACAATTGTCGAAGCTTGCAAATGAAGAGCAACAGACACAAATGCTGCAAATATAAATGAATGCTCACACATTAATGCTTTGAGCTTAAACACAAAATACATATTCAGATAAAATTCACATAAACTTTAAGGGCATATCTAATCATGTACTAATCATCCATAATCATAATCATAGATTATAAAATCAAGTAATTAACCTTTCGGCGATTCCTAAATATTTTATAATTTATGAATTTCAACATACCTATATAATAAAATCATTATGACATTCAATCATAAGCATCACAATAATTATGAGGACTTGAAACTAAATTTAATTTGACATTATGAAAAACTTTATAATTTGGCCACTTTGGTGAATAACAAATTATATATGATATAGACATCAAAATTAAATAATAACAAATATTATAACAATAATAGGCTAATAAATACTTGCAACAATATTTATATATTCAAAAAACAGAACTTAAGTGCCTTTAGTTCATTAATATTGCATGTATATATAAGAATTCAAATATATATGTGTACATCATATAAATCACATAAAATCAATTAATGTATCTAGCCACTTTCACAAGATTCATAAGCCTATATGTAGTATAATTTTCATAGTCCATGGACAATTATCAACAGCTTTAATTGAATTTATAATCACGTGGATATGAAAATACTTATCTGTGACATAAAATAATAACATGCAAATTACAAAATTTCATGATTATCATATATGCAAATGATTATTGTTCACGAAATTGTTCACAGTACTATTCATAGTAATACTCACACTTACTATTCATGATAACTGTTTTCCTGCATAAAAAATTTAATTTTTCTAAATTAAGGATTATAACCATAAATTAAGAGAGAGAATTTTTAAATTCTTTAATGGAAAATCATGAATTCTCAAACCTGGCTATAATGTCAATTGTTGGGAATTTTCTATAATTCTCATAAAACAAATAAACATTAATTTTATAAACTTTAATCCCTACGATCATAGAATATCATGATTTTCACATCACTATAATTGAGAGAAGACATACCTTGATCCATTGTAATTTTCTTGGTTAAATCTCACTAAGAGATACCTTGATCCATTGCATTTTTCTTAATCAAATCTCTTTGCAAAGAATTAAAGATTAACAAAATTGATTTCTCACTCCCCTATTAGAGTGACTCATTTTCTGATGGAGTGAAAATTAATGTGATGTGTCATTTTATATGGGTGGAGAGAGAATCAATTTTAATAAAACCCTAATTACCACTTTCCATCAAAGTAGTAATTATCTTTTTTCTCAATTTATCAATAAGATTTCAGCCTATTATTTATTTTATTATTTAAACCCATTTATTACTCACTCAATAATGTGGCATATGGGCCACTAATCTTAGGTTTTTTAATAAAATCAAGAAACTTGAGTGGAATTCAAGTAAGCTCTTCTGGGCTCAAAAAAATATTAGAGGAAATGAATCTTAGCACTAGTAAATAGAGAGTGACAAACAAAGACAAAAGCATGGATACACCCATGAGTTGTGCTTGGTTTTGAGATTATTTTGGGGAATTACAGGTAAATGGGGAACATAAAAAGACTGATTGAGCTCTCACGAACAAAACTACTTAGTACAAACAATTCAACTATCCAAGACCGATGATATCACCATGTGGGGATTTGAAAGTGAACACCAAGTGAATAATTCAATGTATAGAGGTTTGGCGTGAGCAAGGTTCCTTATTACACCAATCAAAATCAAAATGATGGGAATTGCCAAAAAAAAAAATATTCTAAATGATAGGTCATTTGGTTAAATTAGAATAAAAACATGCGCCCAGTCTAAGTTACTTTCATTAAATATTAATTTGTAAATATATTCGTAGAACTCTAATTTGAATTAATATTAGAAAATGTTAAGAAATTTTAAATTTCACATATGATCTTGTTAAGTTCTTTAGCTTTATTTTGTATTTTGATAATAATTCATTATTCTCTATTTCCTATTTTGTTAAGAATTCATTATTATATTTCCATTATTTTGTTTCCAATAATTAAATCATTAGTTAGTCCTTAATTTTATAGTCCTAAGTAGTTAGGATTAGGATTAGCTATGACGCTATATAAGGAAGTGTTTATTTAATCAATGGAATAAGAATTACTACCCTTTAATTTTCCCTTCCTCTCTGGCTTCTTTTGCTCTTCTTAATTCCTATTCTTATTAACTCTTTTACTATTAATTGCTTGATTACTAATAGCATTGTATCATTGGATATTAGAGCAAATTTTGGGCATTATAACTATCAAGGAACTTAAAGACAAAGTTGAGCACTTGACTCAACAACTGACTCTCCAATCTTATCAGTTGACTTATCAATTAAATGAGAAAATTAATGCCCTATCCAATGGTCTATGAACATTAATTTTAAGTCTTTGTGACCAATTCAATTAGCTTTAAGTAGATAGAAACAGAAACCAACACCTCCAAATCAATAACCAACAACCTGATCCTGCAGTACGTAGCAGCCACCTATAAATCAACAACCAACAACTTGATCTTATAGCACGTAATGGTGGAGCGCTCATGCAATCCCACAAAATATGGCTTGACTTTCATGTTTTCAGTGGAGAACAACCCATATAATGTATTTTTGGATGTGAGCAGTACTAAAGATTAACTACCTTATCAGAGCAGACCTGTTATCACTAGCTATTGGCCATCTAGAGAGTGATATTGTACCTTGTTATCATTAGTTAGAGCAAACTATGGGGTAAGATGACTTGGGCTCAATTCAAACGAGCCTTGGTTACTCGATTTGAATATTTAAAGAGAGTGATATAGTTGGGTCTATATTTAAACTATGTCAACTAGAATTGTTATGGATTATCAGCAATAATTCAAAAGATTGGCCGACAGAATTATTAATTTACTAGAAACGTTCTTCATCAATTGTTTTCTCTCAAGATTGCGAGAATATATTAAAACTGATGTACAGATGCTAAAACCTATTAGTCTCTTACAAACATACAAGCTTGCAAGATCCCAAAAAGAATACACAATTGTAACCTATCGAAGGATAGCTCCTTAATCTAATATGACCAGACTACCACTATCTCTCCCTAACTTTTCTCTAACAATGTCTAGAACTAGTGGGTCTTATCACCTTCTCTATTAGGACCCGTCCTTCCTAGTTTTTCATTATTCTGATGCCTTACTGTAGTCGAACAGGCTGATAGACGAGCAAAAGGATTGTGCTTCAATTATATTAAATAATTTAAGCTAGGGCATTATTGTAAAGCTCCTCAAATTTTATTACTAGATGAAGAAATTGAAAAAAATAATGAACAAGTAGAAGTGGGTAAGAATGCTTAGGAAACAATGAAAATATCTTTAAAAGCTCTTATAGGGATAACACGACAAAACCCCATGAGACTTAAGAGGAGTGATCAATAGTTACTATGATTGATAGAGGAGTGATCAATAGTTTAGGGAAGTGCTTTAATGTTCTAGCAACTATTCAAGGCTTTCAATTTCACTTGGACTTTTTTTTATTACTTGTAAGTGGCTATGACATTGTGTTAGGGACTGAGTGGCTACATTCATTGGGTTTTATATTATACGACTTTTTAAAACTAACCATGCAGTTTTCTTGGAAGGGCCAAAATATTCAACTTATTATTTATTGTTTATGATTCCTTGCCTCCTGCCTTAGCTACTTAGTAAGAGATTAACAAATTATTTCTTCAAGAAAAGTAAGGTATTCTTTTTTAAATAATGACACTAACAACTATAGTTGCTGATATATCAACACTACTAGTTATTATCAAGGTTCTAGAGACCTATTCTAATATCTTTTCTGAACCTAGTGATATTCTTCGTTAGCCCCTCATTGACCACTATATACCATTGCTACCCATAGGTCAAAGCTTGACCTTATTATTACTCTCACGTCCAGAAACAAAAAATTGACCGCGTTGTTCTAAAGCTATTAGAAGCAGGGCTTATTCAATATATTGTTATATTTATTTACTCATCCCTAATTTTGCTGGTTAAAAAGAAAGATGGCTTTTGGCATATGTATATTAATTACCGAGCTCTCAATAAGATTAGCATCAAATATCGTTATCCTATTCCAGTCATTGATGAGCTTTTAGATGAACTTCATATTACATTAGTTTTTAATAAACTTAATCTATGTTAAGATATCAATAAATTTAAGTTTATCATATAGATATATCTAAAACAGCCTTCTGTACTCATAATGGTCATGTGATGCTCTTTGGCCTTTCAAATGCGCTCGTAACTGTTTAGAATTTGATGAATGAAAATTTTAAACCTTTCATTCGAAAGTTTGCCCTAGTTTTCTTTAATGATATTCTAGTTTATAATATTTCTTTACAAGAGCAGGCGCATCATCTTTCCACTTTATGTCAAGCTTTCAAAATGTTGTTTCGCTCAATCTTCTGTAGACTATTTGGGCCATATTCTGAAGGGAATAAAATTAGGTTTTTCAATTTTTTAAATAAAACCTTTTAGGACGATCTCATATAACATATAAGAATTAAGTAATCTAGAAATTCATACCTTGATGTTTAGAGAAGAAGAACAATTGAGAGTTGAAGATCCGCCTCCAAACGATCTTCTAGGTTATGACTCAAGTTTGAACAACACTGAATGTGTGGGTGTCTGTTTCACCACTCCCTAATTGCAACTAGCACACCTTAGATGCCTTCTGTATTTTTCTTAAAAAACCCTGGGGTTCTCTTCTCTCACAATTAAGAGAATAATGCCTCTTTTATAATATCTTATGAAAAACCTTAATATGTTAGGATTAGAATTTCTATTTAAAATAGAATTCCTCTTTTAACTATCCCTCAATTTATCTAAAAGTGGAAGGAATGTGTAACTAACTAGGAGACCACCTTGTAAAATATTACATGCCCCCATTTACACTTGAATATAACATACTAGGTCTTAACAAATATTATAATTATGATTTTCATCTAATATGCCAGTTTTTCTTGCTTTTGGGTCTAGTGATGGTGTTGTCAATTAAAATATTACATGCCCCCATTTACAAGTGGAAGGAATGTGTAACTAACTAGGAGACCACCTTGTAAAATATTACATGCCCCCATTTACACTTGAATATAACATACTAGGTCTTAACAAATATTATAATTATGATTTTCATCTAATATGCCAGTTTTTCTTGCTTTTGGGTCTAGTGATGGTGTTGTCAATTAAATGAGCTAACCTGGGGATCATTTGGGAACATACAATAGTGGCTACAATAATTAAATTTGTAATTAAACAAATATAATTATTTAATTCTAATTCTACTCTACTATAAGATTAGAACTGACTTCCATAATTGTATGCTCGAATATAATTCGCCAAGACACATTGATTTGTTTACTGCACAATCCTTTTGTACCACATTGTTAATTTAAATTGATATATCAACTGTCCAATCAATTTAATTACATCTTGTTCCTTGATACTTACTGGTTTTCTCTAATGATCATTTCAGCATACTTATTTATGTTGAGACACTCTGGCCAGAGAATTCTATGATCAAGTACTGGAAACCCATCAAGAGATGTGTCGTAAAAATTCTATATTGTTAATCTATAATTTCAATACTTGTAATTGCTCCCACCAAGATACCGGGTAATCTAGACTACATGTGTATGTCATGCCCATTGGTAACTCAAATGAAATAACAACTACAATAATGAAATCATAACTAACTCAATATTAAGATTACAGTAATCAATGCCTATGAGATTTAATAAGTTTGACAGTTATTACTAGGTTAATTAAATCTCATATGTGATCCAGTTTAATGTAGACAAACTACATCAATAAATTCATACATGATTAAGACAAATCACTCAATGAATTTATTACAGTCTATACCTAAATAAAGTGCCCAACTTTATTTATCAACTGCGAATTTAATTTATTTAATCATAAGATAACTTGTATTTATGTCTTCTGCGAATCTACATGGTGATTGCATAAATACATATAATATGATTAAATGGACTTTACTGAAAATATTAATGCAATTCAAAATATCTAAATAAATACTTGAAAGATTTTATTAATCAGAAAATCAATATGCTTTAAAGAGTACATAATCCCAACATCACCAACCTTCAACTTAAACAAAGTGGCTTTATTGGGCTGAATGGTGGTAAAATACTACCTTTCATTCTACCATCAAAATGACTCTATTTGAAGCCATTTATGGTCGTCCCCTGCCTCAAATTGACTCTTACTTACCTAGCTCAATTAATGTCTATTCTTTTAACTTGGCACTTAATGATCGTGATCTGACTTTACGAATTCTCAAAAATAATTTAGCAGTTGCTCAGTCGCATATAAAATCCCTTGTTGACAAGAACTAAACACAGGTTTACTATAAGAGATTAGTTTTACCTATGCCTTCCTCCTTATTGCCAATCCATTTTATGCCTAATGGCACTCATAAGTTGTCTCCTTAGTTTTATCAATATTTTTAGATTCTTTCTCGCATCGGTATGTGGCTTACAAATTAGACCTTCCAACTATAAATTAGGTTCATTATGTTTTCATATTTCCTACTTAAAACGGAAACTTGGGGCTTCTACGTCTTCTCTATAACTTCTTGATTATCCCCTATTATTGCTTGGGAATGGCAGCCTTTGGCCATTTTGTATCGTGGCCTTTTCAAACATAACAATCAACTTATTACTAAGCTCTTAGTTTAATGGCAGGTCCAAACAAAAGAGGAGGCTACTTGGGAACAATATTATGAGTTTGCCGCCAATTTTCCTTCTTTTCAGCTTGAAGACAAACTGCCTTTGTAGAGAAAGCGGATGTTAAGTTCCTTAGCTCTATTTCCTATTGTGATAAGCACTCGTTATTCTCTATTTTCTATTTTGTTAAGAATTCATTATGACGCTATATAAGGAAGTGTTTATTTGATCAATAGAAAAAGAATTATTACCCTTTAATTTTCCCTTTAATTCTTAGATAATTCTTTATATTAAGAATTATTATATCTACTTTATCTAGAGTACATGTATTCAGCACATGTCAATCATCTTACTGAAAAAACTCACTCTAATGTTTGGCTTTGTTGAGAGCCTTTCGCTATTGACAAAAATTTCACCACACACCTTGTATAAATGTCAAACCATGTCTTGTATGCAAATCTTGTGGATCCGCTAGTAATAACATATCCTCTTCTATGACACTAGCGTCTTACCATGAGGATGTTTCCGCTATCTTTTATAGAAGACCATCATCTCCCACAATGATAAGAGATTTTATGTTAGTGAATTATCAATATCTTCATATATTAACTTGGAGTTACTTACCAGACTTGCTTCATTTACTTTCTAACAATCTCTTTTACGGTGCCCTGATTGTCTACACACTCAGCAGGCTCTTTTTTTTTTAAGTTATTTTTTTCTAATTACTAATTGTCAATACCGAATCATCAGAAGCTTAATTACTTCCGCAACTTAACTTTTTTTTTTCTTTTGATAATAGAATAATAGTAACTTCTATAAGATCTATAGTCTCATTCCCATATATTAGAGTAGGCAACAAATATTTATAGATGGTTGGAAATGACCACAATAACCTAAGTATCTTGTCCTCATCTTTAATTTAACCCCAATTACTTCTAGCTCTGTCACGATGCCATTAAGAACACTAAAATGATTATTTTTGTACTTTAGAACATACAAATGATTATAAATTTTTCCCAACGTGTGAAATTACTCTTTAAGGTATAAACGATTAGATATACTCTTTGTCTGATACAAATTTTTTAACCTCTCATAAAGTTCTTTTGCCGAAGGAATTATTACATTCACAAGAACATTCTTTACTGGACATAATCGTATAGCATTTGTAGCTCTTTTATCCAATTCTTCTCAATTTTCATCACTCATAATATATTTCCCAAAGTCATTACTAGAAGTAAGGGATGGTCTCCTCTTTAAGTCTTGTGCAGCCTAAATTGAATCAATACATCCTTTACTTGAATTTGCCATAATCCAAAATTAATTCTTCCACCAAACTTTTCAACTCACAGGATTTGAAAATTTATATGCAAACATTATTGCTTTGCAGATAACATTAACTTTGATACCTCTTGTTAAGAAATTTTTAATCCCACATAAAATCTTGTAAGCTAAAATACCAAATGAATAATAAATAGAAAATAAATAAAGAATAAAATTTATCATACAATATAAAAATTTACGTTGAAAACTCCAATACTAGAGAAAAACTATAATCGCCAAGGACGACAAGAAAAAAATCAAATATATGAAAAATTATTATAATCACTCTATTATTTTTCCTCACAATCAAAATCCCAATAACACTCAATCTTTCAATAAACTTGCCATTTCTCTCACTCTAAAAACTATCTATTTGTAGAGAATTGATTGTTGTGTTGTGTAAACAAGTGAATTCAAGCTCTTTGTATATAATATTAAAAGTGTTGTAAGATAAGTATTTCTTTTTTTTATACTAGTTGTACTCTTTCTTGATTCAGTCAAGTCCCAAAAGAGAAATTACTTATTCCTTAAATAAGAATCTTATTAAAGAAGAAAATATCTTTGGAAATTCTTATTAGAAATAGAAAACTATTAGCCATATATCCTTAAATGTCACTAATATCATTTGTACTACAACACTTTTAATATGTACCACTCGTCCACCCTACTACTTTTAATTCGTACATGTTAAGTTGACAAAGGATATATGTCCTCCACCCTACCATTTGCTATCGTTAAAAAGTTAATGGATTTTTGAAAAAATAACTATTTTTCCCTTGAAATAAATAAAGGAAAAACTGTGATAAAAAATGACATATCGTTATCTTTCATTGAAATATATTGTTTTACTATAAAATAATTGCATGGCATGTCATTTTACTGGAGTATAACTGTATGACATATCATCTTATTTGAGTAAAATGATAATGTTTTTCAGACGACATGTCGGTTCACTAAAATGCTGAAGGATGATATGTCGTTTATCCGGACGACATATCGTTTGATTAAAAAAAAAACAGTGAACTAAAGAGAAACACACACAATACACATGATCGGATATCATTTTCTCTTTTTTTCTTCTTCTCTTCATTAACAAAAAAAAAAAAAACAGCAAAGAAGATATTGATAGCACACTCACACGCACGGTAATTTTTCTTAAAGAGATTGTTAGTCATATAAGTTAAGAGACTGTATCTACATCTGCCATGCTGTCTCTAATCGTAAGTGTTGTCGTTATAATAGTGTGCTATCAGCTTCTTATTTGATTTTATATAGTGTGTTTGTAAAGAAAAGAAAATAAGAGAAGAGATTCAGTCGTGTGTGCTGTGCGTATTTCCTTTTGGTACATTAGTTTTTCTAGTAATAAAACTACATGTCATCTAACAAATTTTAAATTAAACGACATGTCATTAATTAATGTTCAATATAAACGACATGTTGTCTGAAAAAAAGTTGTTATTTCTCTTATATAAACCGAGATGCCATACAACTATATTACATTACAACGACATGTCATATAGTTATATTTCAGTAAAACGAAATGTTGTCTATAAAGTAATATATTTCACTTAAAGAAAATGATATATCGTTTTTTGTAATAGTTTCTCTTATGTTAAAAGACCATACTACCCCTATGACATCAGCATATTCTAATGGTTGGTAACGGATTGGTGGACGATAGAAGCGTTTCACTAACTTAGGATATACGAGTGATACATGTTAAAACTGTTGTAGCACAAATAATATTGGTGATATTTAAGGGTATATAACTGATAATTTCTCTTAAAAATAAGACATATTTCATAATAGAAAAATAGAACTTTCACTGAAAGTACTAATTGTACTATAGATATCTCAATTACATCCAAGTATCAAAAGCTTAAAACTCAAATCTATATTCAATAATAATAAACTAATAATAGTAAGAGAGTGTAATACTAACTGCTAAGTTAAACCTATGGTATTAGAATTCCTCTTCAATACTTAACAACAACAACAACAATACTAAATTTTTCTTAAGAGTTAAATGAATAATTAACTTAGACTTACATAGAGTCATAAATTATAATGCATAATAATATTAACACATACATTTATTAAAATTATGATATTATCTATTCATTTAATAAATTATAAATATAAAATTATTAGATTATTTTTTAAAACTAAGAATTAAATGAATTTGAAAAACCTACGCTAATAAAATACATTAAAAAATTTAATTTCAAGTTATTTGTAAAATCATAAAATTTTAAATTTTCTTTTCTTAAAAAATTTTACTTTAATATACTTTGGCTTACATACTATTAATGACCTATGAACCACGTGTGTAATCTATTAATGAAACGTATTTATTGCGGATTTTTTCACGTATCGTGCTTTAGTCAATCTCTAACTTACTAAAATTTAAATAAATTATAACAAAAAATAAAAATTTAAAAAATAAACTTGAAACATACACTATAAACATTGAAATGTAAGAAAATAAATGGGAATATAGCTCTTTCTTAACATATTTATATTAGATTTTACAATTTCATGTATTATTTATAGATTAAAAATTATTACAATTTTTTACCACATTTAATTAGAGTTTTATCTTTTTTTTTTTCTATTTTTTTCATAATTTTTTCACATTAAAAACAAATAAAATTATAATTTTTATTATATTAACCGGTTAAAAACCGGTTATACCGGTTTTTCCATGCACTGTACGACATTCAGTGGTGTATGGAATGTTGACTCGTATCAATAATTATATTGTAATTTTAATAAAAACTTAAAAATATATGGAGTCTCAAAACGCAACGTTTTTGTAGTCGGAGGAAGATTGTACAACATCCGTCTACAAAACTTACTAAACGCACGACGAACCAATCATGTAGATGCCACGTGTAAAGTCAACGTCGTGAAGAAAAGGCAAAGCAGCATCCGCTCCCCATCCCAAACACAACACGCTTAAGATAATCGCAAAACGAGCCACACTGTCGCCCTCTCATATAATTCACAGATCTCTATCGATTGTATCTTTTAATCAAATCAAAATCCAAGACGATTTCTTTTTTCATTTTTATAATTGCAGAGGTACGTTTACAGATTTTAATTTCATAAGAAAAAAAATTAATTTTACACTTGTATTTATATATTTTTCAATTATCACCGATCGTTCGTCGATCGAAATTGATGCTATTACTATTGGACGTCGTCGTTTTTGGGCGGATCGGTTTTGGTAGTCATTGAATTACGGTTTTGGATGATCTAATCGCATTTGTTTTAATTGCGATAGGAAAAATCGAGGGTTTTTGATTAATCGCGGAAAATCAACCATGTTCACTCGGCTTTTTGGAAAACCTAAACAGGAAACCAATGCCTTAACCACGCTCGATAAGCTAAATGAGGTATGAAGACTTATAATTTTTTATTTAATTTCTTTCTTTATTTACCAGTTTCTTTTTGTTTTTAATTCCGTTTCTTGTTTAATTATTTTGTTCACGTGTTGGATTGTATTTGATTTGGCTGAGAAATGGAGTAAGGGGAATTTGATGGCGTAAATGATTATAAAAAAAGGAAAAAAATTTTGAAATACGTATTTTCTGATTGTGTGGTGTTATGCAATTTTTCATGTAGTTACTTTACATTATTATCTAAAGTACTGCTGTATTATGAACAGCTGTCTTAAGCAAAAGCAATTTGGTTAAAGAAGGAAATTTTGATGGATAATTATTTTTTTTTGCTATTAAATACATAATATTAGGTTTGTTCTGAATTTTGAAATTTGCTGAAAAATATGTCTTTGTATGTTTAATTACTTTTTTACCTTGGATGGAGGGATGGTAATGTGTTTGATGTACAATTCCTTGTGTCTTGTTGCATGTATTGGTGTGATTTCTTGTTTCATTGTTATTTTTGCTATTAGTGTTTGTTTATATCCAAAGAACTGATATCTTGACGATATTTAAGACCCTTTTGAATTATTGGAGGTTGTTTTTATTACTTTCAGACTCTTTAATATGATGGACTAGAGATGATTCTTGGTCTGGATTATCTTGTTTCAAAATTAGCCCCAGAATTCATACATTGTATGTGCTTTTATATATTGTGACTTGTTCAACTGTGTATTCACTGAGATGTATAGGATTGCTGCTTGTTGTTGCTGTTGTTGTGTCTCTGTCTTTTGCCAGTTTTCTTAATATAGGCCCTATATTTGGCATGTTGTGCGCAGACTCTTGAAATGCTAGAGAAAAAGGAGAAAGTACTCCTGAAAAAGGCTTCTGCTGAGGTTGAAAAGGCCAAGGACTTCTCCAAAGCAAAGAACAAAAGAGGTATGGTTGTGACTTCTCCAATGCTATTAGTCTGAGCAATTAATAATGCATTCTTAGTGAGGAATATTTAGTTCATTTTATTTCTAACTTCGATTAGGTTTCAAATTGATGCCTCAATGGGATGGCTCTCTTTGTTTGGTTCTTGTAGTGGAAGTAAGAGTTCGAGGGATCAATTACTCCTCACACCAACCTTGGAGGGGGATATTATTTAGTTTGTGTTACTCCTCTCACCAATCTTAGGGTTTGTGAAGTGCCAAAATTAAAAAAGCGAGAAAAGAAAGACTTGTGGTGCATGTTAGATTTATGACACAAAAGCTTCTTGAAATTCATTTAAGGTTTTTCACTGGTTGTTTGTCAAATCAGTTATAGTCTTCTTGATGCTATCATATTTAGTCTTCTTGATACTCTTAAAATGTTGTAGTACTGTATAAGGTCTTCACCATAATTCTTATCTTATTTATGTTATAATTTTATCATGTCATAATGTCTTGCATCATTTTTTTATATCCAGTATCAGTGTTTTACTGTTTAGTGGTTTACCTATTTCACTCATGCAGCGGCTATACAATGTTTGAAGAGGAAGAGGTTATATGAACAACAAATAGAGCAGCTTGGGAATTTCCAGTTGCGCATTCATGATCAGGTGAGAATGCGTCTTTGTAACCTCTACGAACATTTTTGCTGGAGTTATTTATTCTAAAATTATTGGCATGGATATGTTGCAGATGATAATGCTAGAAGGTGCTAAAGCCACAACTGAGACTGTAGATGCATTGAGAACAGGAGCATCGGCAATGAAGGCTATGCAGAAAGCAACGTATGTAAATATTTGTTTATTTTGAATTGTTATGTTACCAACGTTTTCATTTACAAATTGTTTTTATTGGATTTTAATATCATAATTTTCATGCTACTGGAATCAATTATAAAAGTATCATGCTTTCTACTTTTGTCTTTCTCTACATATATATTTTTTGCGCAATTTTTTTTTCTGTCATGGTAATCTTTAGAATAGAATTATGTTGTGTGACGTACGATTTGCGTTGGCCATGTTAGAAGCAAATTTTATTATTACTTTGTTGAAACCTAAAGTATTATCAAACAGCATACATAATTGCTTTATTCTGAATTTCATGACCAAGTTTGCCCTTAAGGGATGTTTGATTTGGAAGCCTATTAGTTTGTTTGCTCTGCTAGAGATTGAAGATGTTGAACTTATCTTCAATCTTGAATTTTAAAATTAATCATAACTGCGTTTAGTTTTGGGTATGGCTCATGCGGTACACCTGAGTCACACATCTTCACAGGTTTTAGTTAACAAGCACGGCTAATATATGTGACAATGATTGTTTGTTCAGGAACATAGATGATGTGGATAAGACCATGGATGAGATCAATGAGCAGACCGAGAACATGAAGCAGATTCAGGAAGCATTATCAACTCCTATTGGTGCTGCAGCTGATTTCGATGAGGTCAATATTCCCTTGACAGTCCACCTACTATTTTCTCTCACAATGCAACTGCATTAAGCTTAGATAAATGACGTAAAATATTCTGATCATTGTTGGCATTGCAGGATGAATTGGAAGCAGAACTTGAAGAACTGGAAGGTGCTGAGTTGGAAGAACAGCTTCTTCAGCCAGCTACAACAGCTCCTGCTGCTCCGGTTCAGGTCCCTGCTGGGAGGCAACAAGCCCGTCCTGTTCCCCAAAAGCAGCACACAGCTGAGGAAGATGAACTTGCTGCTTTACAAGCTGAGATGGCTCTTTAAGCAGGTTCTTATTGTATTTCCACCTCCCATTTTATTTGGTGCTTGCATAAGCTAGTAGAAGTAAAACTTCAGTCATTTGGTGGTCTGATTTAGCTTTTTTAAAAATGAAATAATAGTTGGAACTTTTTTAAAAGACAGGCTGCTGCATACAGCATTCAATTGACTTATTTTTTCAACTAGCGCAGGTGTTACCGCCATAATGAAGATATTATTTAAAACGATGGCCATATAATATGTGGAGATTTATGCCTACTTGGATCACCTTCAAGATTTCTGTGTGCATTCAATGAACAGACTGTATATAAAGTTTGCGTAAACTAGTCCCATTTGAATTATGTATCCTGTATTCTGCCTTATAGACCTTTTAATCGAGTTCATCATCTTTGATGTGTTTTTTCCTTCCCCTCTGAAAGTTTTATGTTCGCTGAGCCCTTGGTAGCATATTCACATCTCATGAAGTTCTGCGATGTTATAATGTGAATCACTTTTAGGCATACTAATAAATGAACAAATTGTGAATCGTCTTTTTTCATGTTTGTGTTACTATCAAGTTGTAGTCATGGATGCTTTCATTGAGAGTTCTGGCTCTGTGATTACTGAAAATTAGGTTGAGCAAACCATGACTCCATTGAAAGGAATGTGTGATATTAGTATTAGATGTGCTGGGTTTTTAATCTTTGAGCTTGCTGCTTGGAAAAAACTAGTCATTGAGCTCAGGCGTGAGGGAATATCTTAGTGTTCTTATTTGTAATTGTGACTTGTGAGTTGCTTCTTGCATCAATTCGTTGAAAAGAGGCTAATGCTTAAGTTGTTTGTTCTGTTGACTCAACAGAGAAGGAAACACAGATCGAAATTGGCTAACTAAAACATTTGTCGTTTTGAAGTCTTTTGATGACGATAATGTTTTATCATGATCTACAATGTAGTTTATGGGAATGGATCCTCTTAAGGCTCCACTCATGTTATTTATTATATTTTGAGAAAAAAAAATGAAAATAGCCATAATCATTAACAAGACTGATGCATAATGGGGTATGCAAAAATGTTAAACAGAAATGGAAGAAAACAAAATTCTTGAAGAATGGTGGTTGAACTTTTTAAGTCATCTGCAGCAGCAGCAAGAAACATAAAAAGCACATGACATCAAGAAGCGTTGATCATTTGATTTACACTTCTTCATGACGCTTGGTGACTGCGACTGCTGAAGGAGTATCAGTGGATGATATAGGTAAGAACCAAAGCAACCAGCATTAGGACGCAAGCAATTCCCTGGTCCATTGCTACCTCTGCAATCCAAACCAAATATCAGTATCATATTCATCAACGTCCGTTTTATAACCTCACCCTATTATTGATACATAGAAACCGTCACTTGTAAGTCACTTTAACTCTATGGATTACTGAAAAAGAGAGAGAGAGAGAGAGAGAAAACCGTCACTTGTAAGTGCAGGTGCGGGGGAAGGGCTCTGAGCACTGGCGAATGGTGTAATGAAAAGAAGTGCAGGAATGGCCATACCAATGAACTGCATTAATCTATACATCTCCATTGTAGTAATTTTTGAGCTCGAGTGTCGGACCTGCTTGTATTCTCTTATAAAGGAGGAAAGCCAATAAGCGCAGGCTGGAATCTGTGGAATGCAAGACTGGAGAGAATCTTTATAAAAGAATAATGATTTAAAAAAAAATGAGTGGCCAATCTGGCTTACAACCCTGTATGATTGCCAAGGTTCTAATGCACTTCTTGGGCCGTTGATTGTGCCAGGTGTACGACTAAAAATGGCTGCACGTTCTCACTTTAGGATCTGTTGAGCTGTGGATGGCAGACGGCGTTCGGTGAATGAGGGAACATCTTCGGTTGTCACATTGAATAAAATGATTGGATTGCAATTCTGAGGTGGATTAGAATTTTTTATTCAGAGGGTTTATTCGGTTGTGGATTTTTAAATTTTGAAGAGGATTTGGCTGTCAGTGTTGGTCGGTGCAAATCAGAGAGGGTACATGACTTGCTACCACGATTTTACTGCATATTCAGCGCATCTCATCTGCTCTGTTATATAAGCAACTTTACAAACATTAGTATTTGAGATAAAAATATCGAGATATTACATGAGAAATTCACATTATTCTTTAAACTATCTATTCTAGATTTGCTTTTCACCCTCTACTGATTCAACTACTTGCTTGCATGACAATAATATGGATATACTGCAAATACAGTATATTTTGCTTTGTGTTCCATCCAGTGCCATCCAGTGAATCAAAGACGTTGACAAGCCATAATGAAATAACTAAATAATGATAGAATCAGTAAGAAAATCCAACATTGTGATGTCTGCCACAGCCAGGACAACGTCAACTCTTACAGATGCTTGATTTCTATATTAGGCAACATAGCAGTTTCGAATAAAATTGAGAACTGGTTCTAAGAAAAATCAGTTGATAATGCAAGGGCAAAGTGAAGGCTATTAATGACCCTAGTCAGAGGCACTTGCTAATATACATACCATTGATCAAGATATCTGTGCTATACTGGTAAGAAAAATGACATTGCATATTCATAGAGATAACAAAATTTCCGATAGAACAACCGTATCCAAGGAAACATAAGTCATACTACGGACAGCCTTACACTGTCTGATCCCCAACTGAGCTCAGTGGAACTGGTGATAACTCTAAATAGTCAAAATCTTCTGGTATACCAACCTGCATTTAGAATTAAACAGCAAGATTTTAGTATGGTATGTGGAACCCATGAAACATGGAGATATTGGCAAATACAGGACTTGATGTGGCTATGTGGCTATGTGGCTATGCCTAAATGTAAAGGGTATTCTGGAATTCTTATGATACATACAGCATAGATGCACAATTTAGGGGATGGCCATGTGATTAGTTGTTATACTCCAGTGCACCCATGATTGGGAAAAATAAAAAATAAAAAAGTGAACGTGCACAAGGAGGATGCTTGGGGCATATGCACGTAAAGGAAAAAAATAAGGAAACGTACATCCTTGTACATTTGTTCAAGCTCCTCTTTAGCCTGAGGGAAATTGTTTGAACACCAATGCTGCAGCGTGAAGATGTTGTCTGCAGATTTCCTTATGATGGTTAGAATCAGAAGGAGATTAGAGTTCAACTGGGAACAAAGTGACAGGAGAGATAGTGAAAATATGTTAAAAAGGTAAAACCTGTCCATCTGTTTGCTGCAACATGGGCAACTTCAATTGCATTTTCTGCAAATATAAATTTTGATTATTCAGTTTTGAAAACTAAAAAAATTCCCAGAGAAGACAATGGTGTTTCAGATGATATTGTTGATTAAATATCAAATGGATGACTTATAAGCATCACTGAACTCATTGCTTCAAAGGCAGCAGGATCATTGTCTGCATATTGTCCCATCTCATCCTGAAAAATTAATATCCATGAGGTATTACAAGCTTGAGCAAAAAGTTTATTTTGCCTAATGCATGGATAAAATCTGGATGTAATCAAACCTTCAGCTCATTGTGTTTCAGTTCAATTGCTTTCAGCTCCTCTAAGGCTTCCTCTCTTTCATCCTGGCACGAACTCAAAGATTAGACATCAAAGAAGTAAAGTAGTTTATGCTTACAAAGTAAAATTTAAATTAAATTACCATGAGAATGGAAGCTTAATATACTTACAGATTCTTCCCGCCCATTCTTTAATGCATTACATTGTTCAACAAGTTCTGTATGCCGCTTTTTACTACTTTGCAGATCAGATTCAAGTTTTCGGTAGACATTCCTCAACTATTACACAATTACATCAAACTCGAAATGAATTTATGTCAAACGACTAGATACAATTATACACAGACCAAATAACAAATACATATGATAAATTCATACTAAAGAAAAAGGATTTTAGAGCACCACCTGATTTCCAGCACAGCTAGGTAGGCTCCAAAAGTATACCTAAATTTAAAAATAATTAAGCACATTAGATGCCCGGGTGTTTTAGTTATGTGAAAGCTGCTAAATTTGCTTAAACAATTCATCCCTTCTACTGAAAAAGAAACAAAAAAATCATCTGCATTAAAAGACTTCCACACTTCACATGCTCATAACTTCAGATACTCACAGAAGTTCCTATCTTGTCCTTTAAGACAAGATCATCATCCACTAAACTTTGGACAACATCTTTAACAGACTGGGAAATTACACCTTTCTTGGGGCCCAACTTCTCAAGCTCCTTAAGCTGAAATAGACAAAACATATGTAATAAATCAAATGTATTAACAGAAAAAGTGATTGACATGGAATAAAGATTTCAGACAGATATAAGGCTCAAGTGGCAATTTAACATATTACCTAAGCCAGTTTTTTAAAGTGGCAATGTTTTCAAATTATCCCATTATATTAATAAAATTGTAACAAGTTGTGTTTGTGGTGGTTGTGTTTGGTCTGCTGGAGGTACTAGTGAATTTAACATTGTCTATCTCTTTGATTAGATATGACTTCATATGCTGGTAGGGCTCTTGTAGGTTGCAGCTAATAGTTTAAAACTTTCAGGTTTTTTCTCTACAAAATATATACTGAAACAAGGAAAGACAGGGATTGTTAAATATTACCAAAACTGTTAAAGAAGGTACACTAATAAAAATTTATGACAAAAAATATAATTATAAGATCAGATAATAGCTGAGTATAGTGACTGAAATGAATCATAAGGATACAAGATCATGTGAACATATGCAAAGGCCATTTTGTTATCCAGTTGCAATAACTTATTCCAAATTACATTTTAGATATCCAAAAAGCCAGAAATGAGTTCGACCACCACCAATGCTAACCCAGAAAAGAATCCTGGTACTCTCTAATGTGACCTTGGCTATTTGTAGTTGCTTTTCGAGGCAGATAGGAGGCTTTCAACAATGTGGCACTACCAATCAGAGTAAACAGGCATAGTTATGCCAATGCTATTTCCAATGGAACATCAAGCAATCCCTTCAACAATGTTTGACAGTTGACCATTGATTCAGATCATTTGATCAAAACTGAGACGGAACTTGGAATAATAGAAGCTTAACAATATACATATATAAAATGAAAAAGAAAACTATCCTCACGCATAAAGAATCCAAGCAATAAAGCGGAATCATAATAAAAGAAAATATGCAAGCAATCATAAATTGCAAGCATCCAGTATACTCACAAGGTAGAAGTCTTGTGACTCGTAAAATATTTCAAGAATCTTGCCACGCTTTTCTTCCAATGAAAGACCCCTTTTCTTAGACTGCACCGACAATTTAATAAAGCAAATTAAACCTCCTACTAACAAGACATTTCTGTGAACAATTACTTAAAGAGTAAATTGAGTGAATCTAGTACAACAAACAATAATAAACTTCGCATTTGATGCTCATTTTTATTTTCAGTGACAACCAAATAGCTCCTGATTTTTCATATTTTTTTAATGTAATCTTATTTTATAATTTACGGATTTTAATAAAAAAAACTTAAAATTATGTCTCATTTATGTAGCTAATCTTTTCTTCACACACATAGAAGGCACTTCGTAAACAACCGTAATTAGAAACAATTCCACCATCAATTTGTTTGATTGCTGAGAAAATGAAGTAAATAGAAATAAATTACTCCTAATCAAATTATAATATCATTTTGCTTCCTGCAAAAAATTTGTAATCTCAGATCCAGATTCCTAATTATACTAATTTTTCCTGTATTTTTTCAGTAGCCAAACAAGAATTGAATTTAAGAAGTGGAATTTCGAAGAACGTGAAATGATCGTACGCAGAAGGTTTACGTAATTAATTTTGATTTCAGAAAAGCATCAGTACGATTAAAATTTAATTATCAAAATGACTAGAGAGATTATCTTACCATTGCAAATGAAACGATTCCTGTCTCAAGCTACGCGTTTTCTCTTTCTGTGTTTTTTAAATTTAAAATCTGAAACGGAGCTGAGAACTGAGAAGTGCGAGAGAAGATTCCAGATGCGGTAAACCTAGTTATGGCGGGAAATGGATTTACACTCGATTGTCAAATTACTTAAATACCCTTGGTAATGTAAGGAATTACTTAAATTACTGAAACGGATCGTTTTTTATTTTGATAGCGGTTTGTTAGAGATCCAATTTTTTTTTTTTTTTTATTGTTTTGATCAGTATTAGAGATCCAATTGTTTCTATTATAATGTTGTGTTTGATATTGAAGTTGATCTATAACTTTTAAAATACAGTATTAAAATATTTAATAACTACTGATTATTATGACTTAAAAATTAAGTTGATTTGATCCACTACTTGAATGATGAAAAAATTATAATATTTTTATTATTTTTGTTAAAATTATTTTTTAAAATTATATTTTGTGCACACCATTAACTTTTATATTTCAAAATATTTGATAACTTTTTTGAATGGCGCAAAAGATCCTTAATGGGGTTACCAAATATTTTAGTAGGATTTTGATGCATCCATGTGTCTCTTCCAAATTGATTGGAGACAATCCTTCTTCGATTGGGAATATGATTTGGGCATGATTTGTGACTTGGGCTGATTCTATATGTGAACCCGCCGTCTTGTTGATAGTTTAAGGAATAAGGTCCACAATATTATCCAGACATTGATCCAGCCTGAATAAACTCAGTTGAAGCTTTCACTACAACTAGCTTGTCAAATAGCGAATCTAGGCTTGAATAGTAATAGGCAGCAATGGTTATTCATTCTAAAGAAACGTTCAACACTCTATCTACATATTCTATATTGTGCAAAGATTCAACTTTTCAGAAGATCCTCGATGTTGAAGAGTTCGATGTCAAAGGAAGAATGCACGCAGCCAAAATGTTTGAGTAATCTAGAATGCCAAAATTCTAAAAATTCTTGATTAATTTAGCAAGCTTTGTTCAAAGTTTAAATTATCAAACTTTAAACTTTGAATAATAAATATTATTTAATTAAAAACAAAAGGGAGTGAAGCCTATAAATAGAAGGCTTCATTCCCTCCCTTAGTATTCGATTTTTCAGCTATTTTGAGAGAAAAAGAAAAAAAAGAGATTTTATGTTAGGGTATTTTAATACTCTTGTAAAATTAGTGAGCGAGAGATTGAGTGTATTGAGGTTCTGGGAAGTGAACCAAAATATTACAATACTTGTAATCCTTATATCACTAGTAAAATATTTTTCTTCTGTGTTTCACCCATTGATGTAGGCTAAAAGCTGAACCACGTAATTTATGGTGTCATATTTTATAATTATTCTTTATTTTCTTCAAATTTCATTTTAGCTGTGGCACTACTTCACCCATAAATTTTCTAACTGTGGTATCAGAGCCTTGGTTGCATTTTTCAGAATTGGGTTACTGTTCACGTGAGTTTACTGTTCACGTATATAGTTACTATTCATATATACGGTTACTGTTCACATATATAGTAATGTTCACATGAAATAGTGAGAGCCGATCCTAACAAGGGTAGTTCATGGTAAAAGCAATGGCGGCAAAATACGAGATTGAGAAGTTCAACAAGAATAATTTCTCATTATGGAAAATGAAGATTAAAGCTATTATGAGGAAAAACTAATTGCTTGGCAGCAATTGGAGAAAGACCCATGGAGATAACTGATGATGCCAAGTGGAACAAGATGGACGACAATGCAATTGCTGATCTACACTTAACACTTGTAGATGAGGTGTTATCCAGTGTGGAGGAGAAAAAGACAGCGAAAGAAATATGAGATACTCTCTCAAAATTGTACGAGACCAAGTCACTACACAATAAGATTTTCTTGAAAATGAGACTCTATACTCTTCGAATGGCGGAATCTACAACAGTAAACGACCATATCAACACCTTGAAGACTCTATTTTCCTAACTCATAACTTTGGGTAACAAAATAGAGGAAAATGAACGTGTAGAGCTTCTACTTCAAAGTCTACCAGATTCGTATGATCACCCATCATCAATCTAACTAATAACAAACCGGCAGACAGTCTAGTCTTTGATGATGTTGCAGCCTCTGTATTAAATGAGGAAAGCAGGCGCAAGAACAAGGAAGATAGACATGCAAGTTTGCAGCAAGCAGAAGCGCTATTGATAACGAGAGGGAGATCAATAGAATGTGGCCCCAGTGGGAGTTACAATCATGATAGATCAAAATCGAGAAGTAAGAAAAATGTCAAATTCTACAATTATAGTAAGAAATGACACGTTAAGAAAGATTATTGGAGTAATTAGAAGAATAGAGATAGTAAAGCACCTGAGTCATCAAATGCTCAGGGTTGTATGGCAAGTACCTCTGATGATGGCGAGATTCTCTATAGTGAGGCAACAACTGTTGTAAAAGATAGGAAGCAGTTAGCTGATGTTTGGCTTATAGACTCAAGAGCAACATAGCATATGGCTTCTTGGAGAAAGTGGTTTCTCACATATGAATCTATCTCATGAGGATCTATGTATATGGGTGATGACCATACCTTGGAGATTGCTGGTATTGGTACTGTTAAAATAAAAATGTCTAATAGACTAGTACGCACAATTCAGGATGTACGACATGTAAAAGGCCTGAAGAAGAATCTATTGTCATTGGGACAATTAGATTATCTTAGGAGAAAAACCCAAGTCGAAAATGGAATCATGAAAATAGTCAGAGACGCGCTTGTATTAATGAAAGCAGAAAAGATCAGTGCTAATATATTCATACTTCAAGGAGAAACACTACAGGAAGCTGATGCATATGTCGCATCAAATGGAGAAGAGTCAGCAATAATGTGGCATCTCAAATTAGGCCACATGTCAGAACAAGGTATGAAGATTCTCTTTGAGCGAAAACTGGTTCCATGACTCACATCGGTAAGCTTACCATTTTGTGAGCATTGTGTTACAAGTAAGCAGCATAGATTAAAATTTAGCATATCTAATGCCAGAAGTAAAAACATTATAGACCTAGTTCATTCTGATGTTTGAGAATCACTAAATTTATCTGTAGGAGGTACAAAGTACTTCGTAACTTTTATTGATGATTACTCCATGAGATGTTGAGTTTGCCCAATTAAAAAGAAGTCATATGTGTTTTCAATGTTCAAGGAATTTAAAGCGCATGTTTAACTTGAATCTGGGAAAAGGATCAAGTGTTTGAGGACAGATAATGGTGGAGAGTATACGGATAGCGAGTTCTTTGCATTTTGTAAGCAATAAGGTATTCAGAGGCAATTCACGATGGCATACACTCATGAACACAATAGAGTAGCGGAGCAGATAAACAGAACTCTTACAGAGAGCATAAGAGTTATGTTGAGGACTGCTAGTCTCCCTAACTTATTCTGGGTAGAAGCAACCAAAACAGCCTGTTATATCGTTAATCGGTCTCCATCAACTGCTATTGAGTTGAAGACACTGATAGAGATGTGGACTGGAAAGCCAACTGATTACTCTCATCTACATGCATTTGGATGTACTGTGTACGTGATGTATAATGCCCAAAAAAGAACAAAGTTGGATCCAAAATCTAGAAGGTGTTTCTTCTTGGGATATGCTAATGGAGTGAAGGAGTATCATTTGTAGGATCTCATTGCCCACAAGATTGTCATCAGCAGAGATGTTATCTTTGTGAAAGATCAACTGCAAAAAGAGATATGGATGATAGCACTATGAAAGAAAAGTCAGATACTATGCCGGTATATGTGGAAAATAATTCAAAAGCTGAAAGAGCACTAGAGCACGAGGAACAAGAACTAGTTGGGTTTGAGGCTCTAGAAGTTCATCGGTCAACTCGAGAGAGACGACCACTAACTTGGCATTTAGACTACGTTACAGAGATCAATGTTGCCTATTGTCTTCTAACAGAGGATGGAGAGCCATCAACTTTCCATGAAACTTTAAACATCTCAGATATTATTTTGTGGATGGTAGAAATGCAGGAAAAAACTGAAGCTCTACACAAGAACAAGACATAGGAACTTGTGCCACTACCACATGGAAGAAAAGCCATTGGAAACAAATCGGTCTACAAGATCAAACGTGATGACAATAATCAAGTGGAGCGTTATCGTGCAAGATTAGTGGTAAAAAGATATGCTCAGAAAGAAGGCATTGATTTCAATTGGATATTTTCTCTGATAATTCGACTCACGACAGTCAGAGTAGTCTTGGCAATGTGTGCTACATTTCACCTACATCTAGAGCAGTTAGATGTGAAAACTGCATTTCTTCACGAAGAACTTGAAGAAGAAATTCATATGCTCAAACCAGAAGGTTTTACAAAAATAGGCAAGGAGAACTTGGTTTACAGGTTAAACAAATCTTTATACGATCTCAAACAGGCACCGAAGTGTATAAGAGATTTGATTTCTTCATCATGAGCCTTGGATACAATAGAGTTAACTCAGACTATTGTGCATACTACAAGAGGTTTGAAGATAATGATTTCATCATTTTACTATTGTATATAGATGATATGTTGGTAGCAGGTTCCAACAAAGATCGAGTCTAAGAATTGAAGGCACAATTGGCTAGGGAGTTTAAAATGAAGGACTTAAGACCAGCAAACAAGATTCTAAAGATGCAAATTTACCGAGATAGAAATAATAGGAAGATATGCCTTTCTCAGAAGAATTACTTGAAGAAAATCTAGTGGCGCTTCAACATACAAGATTGTAAGTTAATTTCTACCCCACTTCCCTTTAATTCAAGTTATCCTCAAGTATGTGTCATAGCAATGAAACAGAAAGGACGGAGATGTCTCGAGTACCATATGCATCAACAGTAGGAAGTTTAATGCTCGTTATGATTTGTACAAGACCAGACATTGCACAAGCAGTGGGAGCAGTTAGTCGTTATATAGCGAATCCTAGTGGAGAGCATTGGAAAGTAGTAAAGAGGATTTTGAGGTATATCAGAGGGACCTCAAATGTTGCATTATGTTATCGAGGATCAGAATTTACTGTCAGTGGCTATGTGGATTCAGATTATGCAGGAGACCTTGATAAAAGGAAATCCACTACAGGCTATATGTTTACACTTGCAGGAGCAATTGTAAGCTGGGTTTCAAAACTACAAACCATTGTGGCTTTATCTACAACAAAAGCAGAATACATGACAGCTACACAAGCTTACAAGAAAGCTATTTGGATACAAAGGTTACAGGAGGAGCTCGGGCATAAATAAGAAAAAATTTCTGTGTTTTGTGATAGTCAGAGTGCTTTGCACATTGTAAAGAATCCAGCCTTTCATTCCAGGACAAAACAAATAGGGATTCAATATCAATTTATATGAGAATTCGTGGAAGATGGAAGTGTAGACTTACAGAAGATTCATACTAAGGAGAACCTAGCAGATGTTATGACCAAACTAATCATTACTGACAAGTTTATATGGAGAAAATCCTCTTTTGGCCTAGCAGACATGTAAGCAACATGTCAATGGCGAAGTAGAAAGGATGATGTGGAGATTGATTGGTTCTCAATCAAATCTCCAAGTGGGAGAATGTCAAAGGAAGAATGCATGCAGCCAAAATGTTTGAGTAATCTAGAATGTCAAAATTCTAGAAATTCTTGATTAATTTGGCAATCTTTGTTCAAGGTTTGAATTATCAAACTTTGAACTTTGAATAATAAATATTATTTAATTAAAAAGGAAGGGGAGTGAAGCCTATAAATAGAAGGCTTCATTCTCTCCCTTAGTATTCGATTCTTTAGCTATTTTGAAAGAAAAAGAGTTTTGTGTTAGGGTATTTTAATACTCTTGTAAAATTAGTGAGTGAGAGATTAGGTATATTGGGGTTCTGGGAGGTGAGCCAAAATATTATAATACTTGTAATCCTTATATCACTAGTAAAATATTTTCCTTCTGTCTTTGCCCGTGGACGTAGGCTAAAAGCCGAACCACGTAATTTCTGGTGTCCTAGTTTGTGCTTATTCTTTATTTTTTTCCAATTTCATTTTAGCTGTGGTACTATTTCACCCACGAATTTCTTAACATTCGAAACCAATCAGCTTGGTCTATGTTGTCTCTCCAGGTCTGTAGATGCTAATTAAGAGGTTATCATCATATTCTCTCACTACAAAAATATCACAATCTGGAGAATTTGGAGGCATTGAAAATTTTGCTTTGTCATCAAACTTCAATATAAAATTCAGAGGGTAAATAATTTGATTAGTAAAAGAAGTATACAAGAGTGTTGCATCACTCATGTAAGGATATTCTTTTTCATCAATTTTAATAATGTATTTATGTTTGTAAGCTGGGTCATAAAGCCAACACGAGCGAGAATCAATGCCATCTTCCATGGCTGAGTAGTGCTGTGGAAGTAAATTACACTAGTGAATAATGGATAACCATGGTTTAGGATCTTGTCTTAGTAACTAATACTAGTGCAATCTAAGGCTTAAATGTAGAGTTATGGGAATATGGCAACCCATAAAATGTAGTTGGATTTTGTTTAAGATGGTTCTGACACTAGTTTACAAGAATAAAAGGATTTGGGTGGTAACTCAAGAATATTGTCATAACCGTTCCTTGGATTTAACGTTAATGTTTTAATGTTTAAAAGAATGAACTATTCTGAATCAAAGGAGCTGAGCTAAAATTTCGGTTTCACAGGTCTTTTAGAATGTTTTACAGGCCAGGATGAAGTTAGCCACTAGATTGAAGATTCTAATATTGCTATAAACTCAATTATAAACCTCATACTATTGGACAGTATTGGGTGGGGTCTCTTATGGGCTTTTTATAGTTATAAGCTCTTCATTAACCTGTTTCATTAGGCATTATTTTATAGGCCAAGGTCCTAGAAGTGGGTTAGCCAATGATTCAATGTAAATTGGATCTCATTTCATCCTTGGCTTCCAAATCATAGTCTATAGTGGTTGCCCTAGCACAATGGTTGGGTCCACCATAGATACATATCCGATAGGTTGGACCATCGATTTTTAAGTAACAACACATAGTTATAACTTTCTTCCTACAATAATATAATTTTTAAATTACAATACTTTAACACTAAAAAGGGGTCTAAGTTGGAGTTTGTATTATTTTTAAAAAGTTTTTTTTCTATTTTATTAATTGAGTACAGTAGCAAACAATTTCTTAGTTAAGTTAATTGTCAAATCCTTCCCTTAGTTATTAGATGGATAGTCAATTAATTCTTTCCATAATTACGTTATGAAATTAAAAAAGAAAAAAAATTGAGTTCATTTTTTAGAACCAATCATAAACTATTTCTAATGGTTGTTAAAAGTACTATTTTTCGAGAGTGAAGCCAAGAACTTTTTATATGGTGGATTTTTTTAATTGATACTTTATATTACTATCCAAAGTTTGCTAGGAATTTAGAGACTGGGAATTGGTTACAATTGTTCCTTTCAATTTCTTTGTGTTGTGCTTATGTAAAATAATCAAAAAAATTAAAAAGATGAAAAATTTAAGGTGGGAAACAAAAGTACCTTTAGTGGGTATTACAAGTTATTTGGTTTTGGATTAAATTAATAATTTATATGGCCTGTTTTTAAGTTTGTATAAAATGGTAAACTTGTAAATATAAAGATGATATTTTTGTAAAATTAGTACTATGGTATTTCTATAAATAAAATTAAAAAATTTCTCCAAACACCCATCCCAACCAACACTAGCCTTGCACCTAACTATTTCTTAAGTTTTCATAAGTTAAATAAAATAACTATTATATGTCATTCACACAAATAAATAAGAAATTGTTTCATTTCATACGCTCAAAAAAATGCTCTTTATCTCTTTAAAAAGTTATAGGAAAAATTAAATTTAGTTAACCATTTTATTATAGAATGGACTTTTTAACTTATATTTTTCACTTCAAATTTTGACATATATTTCCACCCATTGATTTTGTAATTTTAACCAAACAACTGAAGAGTAGAGGAAAATTGGGTTTTTAAAAATTACATTCTAACATCTCCAACCATCAAAAACCAACAACAATAATTATAACCATTAATATAAAGAGATAAGAGTAGAGAAAACAAACATAAATAATTTACGTGGTTTGGTAAATCCGCCTACGTCCATGTCTCCAAGTGATTCAAACTTAAGGATTCCACTAATATCAAGCCTTATACTCGAGGCTCCAAAAATGAATACAATTGACTTATAGGTGTCAATAAACCTTTCCAATCTTAAGATGTATATCTCACACCTCTTTTCACAAGTGTTTTCCGCATTTAAAATTTCTCAATTTTAAAGAAAGAAATGTTTTTTGTTATAAGACCAACTCCTTTAAGAGTATGTAAGCAAATTATAGCCCAAAAATTAATTAATGTATGTAAGTAAGTGAAAGTTCAAGAATACTTTGAATGATCAAGTTTTAGTTTAGGAAAGTTGTGAAATCTGGTAAAGTTGGCCTTTTATAGATTCATCTAAAAACGAGTTGTTACTCTCTTAAAATTAGACTATCTATTTGCAAATGAATCACAGGTAGTATGAAGCAGATAACCGCTTGCCAATGTAACAAAGTGGCTGTTGAGACAATTTTGAAATTTTAAGCCAAGAACAAATTACTAATTAAAATAATTGGATAGCTATTTGAAACATCAGGCGGATGACTAGTTCGCCAATTTCTCAAATTTTTTGAATTTATATTTTTGGCCTTAAAACATTTTGAAATTATAGATTGGTCCAAAATGTTATAAGACACTAACAAATAGGTCATTTCTAGAATTTCAACAATACTTGTATAATTTGAATATTTTAAAATAAATTTCAAAACTTTTCAACTACTCTATATACTTAAAAACAATCATTTTGATAAAACACTTTGATTTCCATTTTTTTTAAGTATAGGTACTTTGCAATATGAAAAAAAAAGATAGTTTTGAATGCCATGATTATGATAAAACTTGAGTTTATTAAATACTTAATCATGTCGACATTAAATTATGCTAGATTTATAAAAAGTGTGACAAAAAAGATCACCTAAGTTAGTATCTTGATGTTTATTCTTAGGTTGATAGGCTTTGTCTATGAATGCTTTGAATTTGATTTCATGTGCGTGATATTTGTCTTTCAAGAGATAGTAAAATTAAAAAAATATGTTTTTTTTATTTTACTCTTGACATGTGTTACCATTAAAATCAAAGTTTGTATAACTTTTAGGTCAACAAATTTTATACAATGTAATTGAAAATGTTCGAAGTTAAAAAATAATATTTAATTTTGACAACTCGTCAGCCATCTCTACCCTTTGATGTTATGCAATCAATTGATAAGAGTTGATGTTAAAATTATGAAGTTAAAAGAATGATGAGTTAAAATGTGGCCCTTTTAAAATGAATAAATTTTCTTTTAAAATGAATATTAGGTTTAATAAACTTTGGTTTAATGGGCCTACTTGTTTGTTTGGATTTGGAATCATACTCGCTACTACTAGAGTGATTAGTATTAGAAAGTGTATATTTTATAAAGGTTTAAATTATTATTTTCTCACTTAAAGTATTAATTAATGTGTACATAACTTACATTTTATCTTAATGTTCCCCATATTTAATTTTATGTAAATTATATTTTATTATGTTAATTTTTATCTTAATTGTTATGTTTTTTTATTTTAGGTATATTTTAAAAATGATGAGAGATCAAAACTAAAAATAAGAGATAAAAGAAAAAAAAAGAGCTGTTTTATAATAATAAATAAATAATATATATTATATAAAAAAAATGAAGAGATAAAGAGATTGAGTACACTCTCTCTCAATTATATATAATATATAATATATAATAATATAATGTTATTATAATAAAATAATAAATAGTTCCTCTCATTTTTACTATAAAAAGAGAAGCAGCGTAGAGGAGAAAAGGAGGGAGCGCGGAGGAGAAGAGAAAGAAAGAAAAGAAAGAGAGGAAAAAGAGAAGAAAAATGAGAGAAAGAAAAAGAGGAGAAAGAAAAGGGTGAAACTGAGTCTTTCAAATTTTCTTCTTTTATTGTTTCAAGTTCTTAAAATTTTCTTGTAATATATTTTAGAAGTTTGTCAAATAAAATGAATGTTTTTCTTTTCAATACTAATGGCTAATTTATTAAAGTATGGTAAATGGCGAAACTCAAGGATTTACATTATGGAATTAATATCTCTCTCAAATAAGTTCAAAGTTTATTTTATTTAATATTTAATATTTTTATTTACTGAATATTTTTATATCATATTAATTTATAAACTTAAAATCTTATTAGATTTATATGATATTTTGACATTATGTCGATACTCCAATTTAGTTGTGGCACATCATGTATTTCATTCTCATATTCATCCATAAAATTAGTTAGTTAAGAATTAAATAACATAATATTTAATTAGTAAATAAAATATAAAATATAAATATGAGAGAATATTATGAACATAATTTAAATTCCAAGAGTGAATCTTGTAGCCTTAGTACTTTTTAGACAGGTAATCTATTTTTCTACTATTATTTTTTATTTAATAATAGACTACTAAATTTAAAATTCTCTGTAATTCGACACTGGACTCATCGGAATATAATATAACTAGACGCTCTTATACTTGGGAGTTAATCAAATACTTTTAAGTCGTGTCAAGTTTTTGGCGCCGTTGCCAGGGAAATTTCAAAAATTTAGTGTCATTTTATTATATATATATATATATTATTTTTTTAAATTCTGTCATCACTTTCCGTCATTTTATCTTTTGTTTTTATTATAATATTTTAATTAAACCCCTTCTTTCTCCTAAAATTATAAAAATATTATAAAACATATAAAATTTTTATTTTAACAAAAAAAAACCCTGAACTAAATTAAACTTAGACTTATGGACTTATTACTTGACCTTCCTTGCACTTTTGACTCAATTTGGACATTTGGACTAAATGGACATGGACATGGACGTGGATTTGGACTTTTAAATTTCTGTAATTTAATTTTCGTATTTATGTTTATGGCTGGTTCAACTGTTTTTATTGTTATTTAATTTCCGTTATTTATTTTTTTATTTAATTTTCAGTTTTTTTAGCTATTTAATTTTCTTATGTCATAAATTATGTAATTTTTATTCAGAATTTATTTTTATGTTTTATTATTTTATAAGGCTAGTTTAACCGCCTACTTTGTTATTTAATTTTATAATTTTATCTTTTATACATTTATATTTGTTGTACATTTAATTTTTAGTTTGTTTATTTTTATTTTTATTTTTCTCAATTGTAATTTTTATTTATTTTTTTTCATCTGCTTATGCATTAAATAATTTCGCACACACATATCATCATCATTGTATGAGACGTTGGTTTCAAACTTCAAGTGGCAGGTTAATTCGAATATCTCAATCACCACCACCAATCATGGAAGAAATCCAAGGTGAAAGCATTTTGAACAAGCTTGATCCACAAATTGATCAAGGAGACAATCATTCTCAGAAATATGAACACGATCAGAATCAACCACGAACTTTGAGAGATTACATAAATCCAACAAGAACTGGAGCACCTTCTTGTATAGTATTTCCTCCTGAAGCATCTTGATTCAATTTTAAACCAGGTTTTATCCAAATTTTACCAATATTTCATGGCTTAGAATAATCTGAGAATCCATACTTGCATTTAAGAGATTTTAAGGAAGTTTGTAATACATATACAAACCAAAGTTGTAGCATGAATATAATTCGATTAAGAATATGATTCGATCGTGTTCGAAATATGAACACGATCGGAATCAACTACTGAACTTTGAGAGATTACATAAATCCAACAAGAACTGGATAAATTAAACTTAGACTTATGAACTTATTACTTGACCTTCCTTGCACTTTTGACTCAATTTGGACATTTGGACTAAATGGACATGGACATGGACGATGGATTTGGACTTTTAAATTTACTGTAATTTAATTTTACGTATTTATGTTTATAATTTGGTTCAATTGTTTTTATTGTTATTTAATTTCCGTTATTTATTTTTTATTTAATTTTCAGTTTTTTAGCTATTTAATTTTCTTATGTCATAAATTATGTAATTTTTATTCAGAATTTATTTTTATGTTTTATTATTTTATAAGGCTAGTTTAACCTTCTACTTTGTTATTTAATTTTATAATTTTATCTTTTATACATTTATATTTGTTGTACATTTAATTTTTAGTTTGTTTATTTTTATTTTTATTTTTCTCAATTGTAATTTTTATTTATTTTTTTTCATCTGCTTATGCATTAAATAATTTACATTTACATATCATCATCATTGTATGAGGCGTTGGTTTCGAACTTGAGTGGCGGGTTAATTCGAATATCTCGATCACCACCACCAATCATGGAAGAAATCAAGGTGAAAGCATTTTGAACAAGCTTGATCCACAAATTGATCGAGGAGACAATCATTCTCGGAAATATGAACACGATCGAGAATCAACCACGAACTTTGAGAGATTACATAAATCCAACAAGAGCTGGAGCACCTTCTTGTATAGTATTTCCTCCGAAGCATCTCGATTCAATTTTAAACCGGGTTTTATCCAAATTTTACCAATATTTCATGGCTTAGAATAATCTGAGAATCCATACTTGCATTTAAGAGATTTTAAGGAAGTTTGTAATACATATACAAACCAAAGTTGTAGCATGAATATAATTCGATTAAAAATATGATTCTGATCGTGTTCAGAAATATGAACACGATCAGAATCAACCACGAACTTTGAGAGATTACATAAATCCAACAAGAACTGGAGCACCTTCTTGTATAGTATTTCCTCCTGAAGCATCTCGATTCAATTTTAAACCAGGTTTTATCCAAATTTTACCAATATTTCATGGCTTAGAATAATCTGAGAATCCATACTTGCATTTAAGAGATTTTAAGGAAGTTTGTAATACATATACAAACCAAAGTTGTAGCATGAATATAATTCGATTAAAAATTTTTCCTTTTTCACTAAAAGATAAAGCTAAAACTTGGCAACAAAACCTTATATCTGAATCAATAAGAACATGGAATAACATGTAAGAACAATTTTTGAAAAAAAATTGTCCACCCCATATAACAAATTCTTTCAAAAGACAAATTACCACTTTCACTCAAAAACAAGGAGAAACTTTTTACCAGTGTTGGGATAGGTATAAAGAATTACTTAACATTTGCCCACACCATGGTTTTGAAGCATGGAGGTTAGTGTCATATTTCTATGAAGGACTAACATCCCAAAGTAGACAGATTGTTGAAATGATATGTAATGGTGAGTTTAGAGATAAAAATCCTGATGATGCATTAGATTATCTTGACCAATTAGCTGAAAATGCACAACACTGGGATACTGTTGGTTCTTATGAGTCATTTAGTAAACCTCAACCATCACCAACTGGTGGAGGCATGTATAACCTTAGGGAAGACCATGACTTTTAAGCCAAATTTGCATCCTTAGCTGGAAAGGTTGAAGCATTAGAGTCGAAAAAGAATGATCATGTTAAATTTGTTCAAGATGCTTCATGTCATATTTGCAATTCTACTAACCATTTCATGCAGAACTGTCCAACCTTACCAGCTCTGAAAGAAATTTTGCATAAACAATTGAATGTCATAAACAATTTAAAAAGGCTGAATCTCAATTCATATTCACAGACATACAACACTAGTTGGAGAAACCATCCAAATTTCAGTTGGAGAAATGACAATCATACACAACCACCTCCACTACACTAGAATTTTCAAAATCCTCAGAGTTACCCACCTTATGTCCCACCACCCAGAAAAAATCTTGAAGACACATTGCATTCATTCATTAAAAAATAAGAGCCAATTAATAATCAAACTATGCAAAATTGACCAACTTCACAGAAAACATTTCAAAACTTACCTCAACACTTACCATTCATGAAAAAGGTAAGTTTCCTTCTCAATCTGAACCAAATCCCAAAAGTCAACAACATCCTCATATGGGTAGTACTGAAAACCAAAACATGAGCCAAGTTAAATCGGTTATAACTCTCTGTGGCGGTAAAGTTATCGAAAAATACATTCTTGATCCTCGTAAAATTGGTAAGGATTCAATTTCAAAGAGTAAAGTAGTGCCTGACGAACCAATAGTCCACTAAGAAATAATCAACTCTCCTCCTGTACTCTTATTGCCTCAAGCATTGATCAAACCAAAGCAATCAAACCACAACCCAGAGATTTATGAAGTCTTCAAGCAGGTGAAAGTTAATATTCCTTTACTAGATGTCATTAAATAGGTATCATCTTATACTAAATTTTTGAAAGATTTTTGCCTTTGTAAAAGAAAACATAAGGTACAAAGAAAGCATTTCTTGCGAGCAGGTAAGTTCCATTCTCTTAACTAATAATGCTTTGAAATACAAAGATCCTAGTTTGTCCAACTATTTCTTGTAT